>OU696696.1:159298470-159379425 GCA_916050605.2 Platycheirus albimanus | reverse complement strand
GTTTTCGTCTTTTGACATGACGAGTATGTCGTCAATGTAGACAAAGACGAAATCGAGATCGCGGAAGATGGAGTCCATAAACCTTTGAAACGTTTTCTGAGGCCGAATGGCATCACATAGCAACCCCAGGGTGTTATGATTGCAGTCTTGTGAATGTCATCTGGATGCATCGGAACTTGATGGTATGCTCGGTCCAAATCAAGCTTAGTGACGATGCAGGTACCATGTAGACGCAGGAACAAATCTTGTACAAGTGGAGGTGCATATTTGTCAGCTTCTGTGTTGGTTGAGTTGCCTATAGTCTCCGCAAGTCGCCAGTCGTTGTTTTTCTTTTTTGTCAGGTGACGGACTTCTAGAAGGTCTGCGTTTTTGTCGCTGCTGCTTTTTCTCCTGCTAGCTTGTAGGCGCGTGAAGATACAGGGGGAACTTTCGTAATGATACGGTGTGCATATTGTATGTTGCTGAGGTTTGGACTGCATGACGGTTACGTAATGTTTATGAATTCCTTGAGAAGCTTGGCATATTTATCAGGTAGATATGCATCGATTGTCGAGATGTTGTACGTTCTCGTCTCAAGTGACTCACCTTTGGTGGAAAAAGAGGTGAGTGGATCAATGAGCCGTTGGTTTTGAGATCGACAAGTAAATTGAAGTTGGTTAGGAAAATCTGCGCCAATAATTGCAGTTGAATGTCCGCAATTATGATGGCCAAGAGAAACTTCTTCGGAGGTTGAGATCAAGTTTTAGTATTTTGCTGCCGTAAGTGTGTATTGGAGAAATATTTGCTGTATAGAGGGTGAGTTGATTTTTTTCAGGTCTGCTATTGAGAAAACTGGTTGGAATTATTGACACTACGAAGCCGGAATCTATAAGGAACATTTTATTTGTGGAAAAGTCATGAATATGAAGGCGGATTTCTTTTAATGGTGATAAAGCTATGCTGTCACCAACTGCTTCAATTATTGACAGCGTGGTTAGTTTTCCTGATGGGACGGAGTTGAAATAAACTTGCATGGTTTAGTGCAGTGTCGAGTTTCATTTCCCCTACGGCTATGATAGGAAAAATACCGTTGCGATTTGGCGTTACAGATCTGTTCCTTGAACGATGGCCATTAAATCGTTGTGCATATTGCTGTTGTTGTTGCCGAGCTCTGTTTGTACGTCTTGGTATTGCTGTCCGATTCCTAAGGTGATTCAGTTGTTTTTCCGTTTGCTGTTGACCAGACTATAGGGTTTGGATTTCATTTTGGCAGCTTTTAAGAGTTAGCTGCATCTCCAACAGTTGGCGTTCAAGTCTGATGAAATCTGGTTCGTACGAGGTTCGTGGAGCAAAATCTTGTGGATTAGACTTACGTGATGTAGTCGGCAGAGTCTCTCGATGCTGAACGGCCATTATTGTGCTGTTGCCGGGGGCATCCATGATGCGGTCGACGGTCTCTGCAAGCGCGTTAAGGTTCTAAGGTTGTCAGAGACTACCAACAATGGGCGAATTTTTTCTGGCAAGCGCTCTGCCCAGAGTTGATGAAGAACTTCGTCGGTAACAGCATTTTTCGCCAACTCACGCATCTCTCGAAGGAGCTGAAACGGTTTTTTTGTCACCCAAGATTTTTTCTCTGAGCAGTTTTTGCAGTTGTTTTTGACGGGATTCTGAAAAACGTGCGAGAATAGCAGCTTTTAAGTTTTTATACTTATCTTTGGGGCGGTGCATTGTTCACGATATCTATCAGATGAACAGCTATGTTCAATGGAAGTGCCTTTAATAGATGGTTGTACTTTCTGCGCATCACTCGTGATTCTGTTGGCATCGAAGTCAGCTTCGGCGATGGCAAACCAAATGTCTGGACTTTCAGGCGAGAATTGTGGAAGGTGTAAATTAACTGCATACACATATTCCTGTTGAACACCGCTGTATTGTGGAAGCAAGTTTCGATGAAGATGTTGTAGTTCTTCGAGTTTTTGTCCTTTGTGTGGTTCAGTTCTCTCAGGAGTTGTCTCAATCATTGTGTTTTCACCATTCTGGCTGGATGACGAGCTATTGTTTTCCGGCAGTCATCTTGATGGGATGTTGGATGTGATGTTGGATGTGATTCTGTCTTGCGAAGATCACGTCGTGGTCACCAATGTGTGTGTTTCGTTCTTAACACCAACTTTCTTTCAATGAGAAAGAGAGAATGACGGACTACACGAATATAGATCACGAAAATGAAACGCTTTGCTTTAAATTCCAAAACAATAATGTGTTAATGTTTATTTAAAAAGAAACAAGAAAATTAGGAAGTATAAAAAGTACATAGAAGGAAAAACTATTCGCAGCCGAATTGGAAAATCTTTTTACGTCGTAGTTCTTTGAGGATAAAAAACGTTTTGAAAATATTTGAAATTATGTGTATCCAAGAAGAGGATTTATTTAAGAAGATTTCTTGTTTGAAATTGCAGGGCGCAACAATCGAAACAAGGTCACCACAATTATGCACCAGCAGAGCCAACCTATACGTCAGCATCTGTACAACGGAGCAGGTTCAAGCTTAAGCTATAGTTAGGATAGTGTTTCCGTCTGCCGAATAAATAACTTTTCTAATTATTATACTTTAACTTAACATTTTATGCTACAACATTACTGGTATTGTAAAACAAATTAAAAATGCCTTTAATCTTATTTTGAAATATGATATTCTTATACTTTTAGAAAATTTTTTGGAAGAGGGAAAGGAATTACAGTATTTGAAATATTTTGTAAACTTTAAAATGAAATGCATACCAGCTGTAAGAAATACAAAAATGGGAGAACTAGTGGTGGAATAATGTGTGGCTTAAAAAATGAGAACAGACATAACCACATTAATTTTAAAAATAGTGGAAACTATATTATTATAGATATAACTCATGACTTGAAACATTTTCAAATTGCCCCTATTTACCTTAACTTCGGTGAATGGGGTACAAAATTGAATGAACTAAATAACTTTTTATTACATAGCAATCATGAAAATAATGATGATTATTAGGGATTTAAATGGCCATATTAGTGGTTTTCAAAACTTAGCTCTCTTGCTCAATTGTCACTTTGCCTATGATAGAAAAACTTAAGATGGTTGCTCAATGCAAATGGTAAAACACTTTTAGATATGGATGAAGAATTTGAATTCTTTGTTTTGAATGGAGTTTCGAAAAACGATTCCGTAGGCAACTACACGTTTATTTCCGCTCAAGCCTCCTCAGTCATAGACTATTGCCTTATTTAAGGTAAATGGCTTAACAAAGCTTAAGACTTTCCAGTTTGTCCTGCAAATTTTTCATCGCATCTCCCCATAACAGTTTCTTGTCAGTTTCCAAAACCACTTTACTAGTCTACACTTAAATGATAACAATGTAACTTACTTCAATGGAATGATAAGAAAGAAAATTCATACAAACGCAACCTAAGCCAGCAAATGGCTTGCATGCCCCGACTTACATTAAATAACGTTGAAGAAGCTACGCTTTCAGTTTTCGAAGCGGTGAGACGATCTGTGGTTACGCCATTAACAACTGCTTGTCGTAAGTACAATCTAAATGGTATGATCATGAGTGTAAAGAAAGGAGGAAAACGTCTTTTGCATTTTAAAACTCTTCAGGAATACAAACATCGGAGCTTTTAAATTGTTAAACCTGCAGACTAACAAAAAGTACAAAGAATTAAGTGAAGGAAGAAAGAGCTATACTTGAAGAATTGAGCATCTAAGCTCTTCTTTGTAGAGACTCCAAGGCATTTTGGAGTAATGTGCGTTTCCTAAGTGGGCGAAGTAAAACTTTGTCGCTCACTATTGATGTTACCTGCTCACCTCCTATTTTGAAAAAACTCTTACTACCTGACCCAAATCAAAATACAATAAGTTTTGCTCTCCCGAATGTAGTTATTGATGATTTGGATTCCTCTTTCACCATGATGGAAATAATATAGGCTTTGAAAGCAATGAAAAATAATAAAGCATCGGGTTCTGATGGGATCCCAATAGAATTCTACAAAAATGCAACACCCGAGTTCTTAGAATACATTTTAGGCCTTCTTAATATTAGTTTACCGGAAGAGATAATACCAGACAATTTTCATTCGTCCAGAGTTTCCGCCATTTTTAAGAAAGGTAACCAAGAATCACCAGAAAACTACCGGCGTATCGCAGTGTTGAATTCATTAAGAAAGGTTTTTACACAATTTTTTTTATAAAAGACTTGTCAACTGGGTGGAACAAAATAATGTCATCAGTTGCTTCCAGGCTGGCTTTCGAGCTAACCTCTCAACAGTTGATCAAATTTTTGCTCTCACTGCTACCCCAAGACGTTTTCATAGATTTCAAAGCAGCCTTTGACACTATAAACAGAAATTCATTACTTTTTTAGCTTGCAGATATTAGTCTTACGACAAAATTAATATTAGTCTACGAAACGCTTCTTCAAAGCATGACCGCAGCTGTACAGAATGCAAGAAAGTATCTTAGGTCTTTAGGTGCGAAACAGGTGTCCCACAAGGGTGCGTTCTTAGTCCAATAATATTTGAATTGTATATTAACGATATAGAAACCCAGATTTCTGGTGGCGTTCTCTTTGGAAATCTAACCATAAAGATTTTGTTATACGCCGACGATTTAGTAATCTTGTTTGATAGTCCCTTATCTCTACAGCTTCAGATCAATAAATTAAAACAGTACTGTGATTTCTTGGCTCTTAAAATTAATACTGCAAAATCGAAAATTATAGTGTTCAGATCCACAAATCGATCAATTGGCTATAATCGTAACTGGACTCTGGATGGTGAGATTGTCGAGGTGGTAAATGAATAAAAGTATCTCCGATATGTTCTTACATATAACTTGAATATTCGAGCACATATAAAGAAAAATCAACTGCAGCAAAAGTTGCTTTGAATACCATGTGGTCGCAGTTTTTCAGCAACAAATTTGTAGATATGGAGTCTAAATTTAGAGTTTTCAACGCTACTGTGAATACTTGTTTCTGCTATGGAAATAAATTGTATGGGTATCAACAATTAGATGAATTGGAAGGCTTACAGAGATACTTCTTTAAAAGAATCTTTAAATTGCCTCTTAATACCCCCAGTTACGCTATTCACGTGGAATCAGGTCTTCCACAAATATTCCTTCGAAATTTGAAAGCTAACGCTGATTATATTGTCAAGGTAATGAAACGATCTGACTAAAACTAGCAAAAACGAATCCTCTTAATAGCTTTTAGGTGTGGATACACTCCCATTAAAAATTGGTTACGCATAATCTTCCATTGTCTTTTTCAGTGGACGATGTAGAAGTGTTGAAAAATACGCTCTACGATTGCATCGCTGTAATCGACGAAATTATGTATCAGCAGTGCCTGCGGCGAGGGAGGCAAACGATTTCTCGGAGTGTATATACAACAACGGGGTGTATAGACAACTTAATCTGAGTCTTGGCCAAAGCAATTATTTTAGTAGCAAGCTCTCCGTTTCTGACATGAGTTATTTTTTCAAGATTCGAACAGAAATGATTGAACTGAACTATAGGCCACATAGAACAGATTTAAATCCAGTGTGCTCTTTTGCAATTTGAATCAAAATGAAGATGTGTTCCATTTTTTGGCGCTGTGTCCTATCTTAAAGGAAATAAGAAGACTTGATTTTTGTGCAAGTTTTCTTTCATTGGAAGAGTGTGTAAAATTTCTTAATGGAGATCATGGTTGGAAACCACTCATACGGTTTTTTTAGTATAATTTAGAAATAACTAATAGCGATTTTGTTTAAGCGAAACTAAAAGCCCTCCGCATGAACCATAATCTTGTAATTCATGTAATTCTTTTGTAACTTCCTATAAAACTGAACAACTTTTTTTTTTTTGCTAAACTAAGAGCTGTTTCTTCTTCTGTAAGAAAAAAATTTATATATATATATGATTGGTATAGCTATCATTTTAGACCATTTTTAATGTCAAATGATTTCTTTTAAACTCTTCTATTTGTTCTTAATATGATTTTTAAAACTAGATTTTCATTTTTGTTCTTAATACGATTTATTATATAAATTTTCTGCTTCTAATAGTTTTTGTCATATACTTAGAAATAAGTCCTTATATGCATTATACATATATTTAGATATAAATAATATTTTCATTCTCTTGTAAATGATTATAAATATGTTGAATATCGAGTGGCAGACGGCTTATAGGCCATGTTTTGTAAAATTTATTATTTTAAGCATTATTCAAATTCAATTCAATTCAAAAGATTCATTTATTACATGTTTTATAATGAATACAAATATACATAGTAGTTTATGAATTTTTAAGCATTGCCTTAGCCGTCAGCTCGACTGGTAACTTTAAATATTTAAAATCTTTA
Source organism: Platycheirus albimanus (assembly GCA_916050605.2). Lineage (NCBI taxonomy): Eukaryota > Metazoa > Arthropoda > Insecta > Diptera > Syrphidae > Platycheirus > Platycheirus albimanus. The sequence continues at coordinate 159,373,063 of OU696696.1, read as the reverse complement.
ATCTTATGTTATAAAACAAAACATGTTTATTTGTTATTATGAAATATAATACGTATAATTTGTGAAATTGCTGTGAACTACGAATATTCCGACATTAGAAGCATTCTATAGTGGTAGGAAGTTCTGACAAAGTTAACTAATTTTGTCCAATCTGAGCCGTTTAGGATTTCAATTGTTTCCTGCATTGATATGGTGGATTTACCGAAGCAAGCTCTTCTTTGTTGTCTGAAAATTGGACACACGCTTAAAAAATGAAAGCAATCCTCTTTCGCCCTCAAATTGCACAAACTGCAAAATTGGTCAAAGTTTCCGTTGTATGGTTTTCCATTCAAATTTAAAAGCTCGCATCTTGATTTGAAAATAATTGAGATATCGTTGTAGGAGAGGGAATCCTTGAAGTAGGTCCTGTTACATAAGTTAAAATCGAGTTGGCAATAAAGGATTCTGCTTTGCGAATTAATGGCTTTCACGATAATTTGGTTTCGATCAGCGTCCTCAGCTTTTTGTATTATTTCGTAGAATTTTGACTTCATCAAATTACTGCTGCTGAAGTCCATTTGAATCCCATCACCACATGAGACAGCTATGTTTTCCCATGTACTCAACCACCAATCTTTATTCCGAATCTCATAGAACATCATTCTTTTACATAACCGAGTATCTGGAAGATCGAATACTTTAGTTAAGTAGTCTACTTGCAACTTAAGAGTTGAGGTTAGAAGTTTTGGCAAGCCTGTCTCCAAATAAATTGAATAATTTGGAGAGGATATGGGAATATTGAACATCTTCTTAATGAAAGTCCTCTGGAACTTTTCAATTTTCTCATATTCTTGCATCCCCCATATTTGGGCAGCATAACAAAGAGAAGATTTTACGACAGCATTGAAAACTTTATATTTTGTTGACAGATTTATATTAGCGTTTGAGAAAACCTTCTTCCAAGTAAGATTTACCAGACTCTGTGATTTTTTAGCTTTCTCTGCAAGGTGTTTTCTAAAATCCAGGGTTGGATTTAGTATTACACCCAAATAATTATACTCCTTTGATACCTCCAAACTACTTCCATTGAAAGACCAATTATTTCTAACATCACTCCGGGAGGAACGCGAAAACACCATGACTTTTGATTTTTCAATGTTGATGATTAAACCCCAATTGTTACAATATTCTGCAAGACGATTTATCATTAATTGAAGGGTTTCTGGAGATTCTGATAATAACAGAAGGTCATCCGCATAGAGTTAAACATTAATTGTAATACCAGCAATTCGGACACCTCCTGGAATGATCGCAGCTATATCATTTATAAAGAGTGCAAATAAAAGAGCACTAAGAAGGCATCCTTGTTTAACTCCAGAAAGCGATTTGAATGGTTTTGAATATGTTTTACCATCCCATACTGCTGTTTCGGTACCTGTGTACAAACATCGAATTATATTGACGAATTTTGTTGACACTCCAAGATTTGACAGTTTGTAAAATAAAGCATTTCGATTGACCAAGTCGAAAGCAGCTTTGAAATCGACGAACAGAGTGTATACTTTTTTATTTCTTTTTTGAAATGCTTTAACGATTGAAGTCAGAGTAAAAATGTGATCAACAGTTGAATAATTTTTTCTAAATCCTGCTTGGGATTCTGTTAGAATGTTGTTTAAATCTATCCACTTTTCGAGTCTGTTAAGTAGAACACCACAGAAAATCTTAGCAATGACATTCATAAAGGATATGCCTCTGTAGTTCTCAACATTATTTATATCACCTTTTTTATGAATAGGAAAGATGATAGATTTCTTAAATGAAAAGGGAATTTCCTCATTTTCGAAAATTTTGTTAAACAATCTAAGCAAATGGTTGTGGAAAGTTGGAGGTGCATATTTAAAAAACTCATACGGAATTCCGTCTTCGCCTGGTGCTTTTCCATCTTTGGCTTTTTGGAGGGTTAAATGAATTTCATTTGCAGTTATTTCAGAATCCAAAATTTCATCACAAACGAAAGGTTGAGCGTATGAAAAATTTATTTTTATATTACTTTGCAGAAGGTTTTTGAAATAATCCGAGAGATCGTCTGCAGAAACACCAAGGCCAATATAGTTGTCAGAACAGTTTATTTCCTTTACTATCTTCCAGAACTCCTTTGTGTTTTTGATCTGGCTGAGAGATAGGGCTTGTGCAGATTCAAACTTGATCTTCTTTACAAGGCAAATTTTCTTATAGTTCTCGTTAGCTTGAACATACCATTTGCGAACTTCATCACAGGGATATCTACGAAACGCTTTTAGCAAGGCAAACGATCTTTGTCTGGCACTTAGACATTCCTTATCGAACCATTTTTGAGTGAATGAGATCGATGTGTGTTTATTTGAATTGGATAAAGAGTTTCTAATGCATTGTGTTAATTGGTTTGAGAGTGCATCAATAGATTGGTAAGTCGAAGGTATGAGTGAAAGGTTATTGTCTAAGCAGTGGAGGTAGGATTCTAGATTTGAGGGTTTCCATTTAAGTCGCGATATAAGATTAAGAGGTCTTTGTTGTGGTCTATCGTAATTATATTCCCATTCAACTACAATCGGCATGTGATCAGAAAATAGCTTACTCAACACTTCAAATTTTTTTATTACATTGATCCAATCACTATTTACCATGCAGTAATCGATCACTGATTTTCCTTGGCCACCAACAAAGGTAAAATGACCTTCAAGATCACCATTCGTGCATCCATTCAAAATGATGCTGTCAAACATTTGTAGCATATCTAATAACTTCGTACCATTTTCGTTACAGATAATATCTTTAGATTTTCTATTGCGGAAATTCAATACTGCTTCGTTAGATATAGATCTTAGTGTTGTAACCTGGTTATCGCTTATTCTGGCATTGAAATCACCGATTAACATTATACTTTTGTTTGATAGTTCAGTCATAAGATTGCTAAGTCTTTCAAAATCCTCAGTCCATCTATTGCAATTAACATAAAGGGGTACAATAAACATATTAGGATTTTCTAAAAGTTTTATGAGAATATTATTTTGAATCTCGAAAAAATCATATAATTTCAGCTTCGATGTTTGTATTCCATAAAGACATCCTCCGCTTGCACGACCTCTCGTAGATATTTTGGTTGCAGGAATCCAGAAAAGTTTATATCCATTGAAGTATTTAATAAGTTTTGATGAATTTTCAGAAGTAACATGTGTTTCAAATAACAAAAATATATCAAATGTTTTAATAAAATTGAAGAAATCTATAAACATTATCTTATTATTTAGCCCTGATACATTATATGACAATATTTTACAATTATTTAAACTAAATGAGCTGACGGCGGCTATATCTCAATTTCTTATTGCGTTACTACTACTACTACTATTCTGTAAAAGTGGTAACCCTGGTTGATGATCAGTTGTTATTGATCTAGTACCTTGATTTCGATTATGACGTTCATATGACAGGTTGTTTCTGACAGCTTCGAAGTTGATGTTGCCTAGCATTTGTTGTAACTCGTGTTCTCCGTCGGTGTTATTGTAGATGAGGTTATTATTATGGCTTAAATAAAATTGTTTATTTTCAATTAAAATAGAGTTATTTCTCATACGAATTATTATATTTGGCTTATGTTTTCTTAGTATTTTTCTGTAATGAAGCAATATTCTTTGCTTTAGCTGCATTTTTTTCGAAAGATCACGCTGCAGAAAAATACCTGTGCCTTTAAGCTTGTGTGCGTTTTTAAGCAGTTTTATTGAGGTATCGTTTGAGCCGGTGTTTACTTTTATTTTTGTGACTTTGCCATTTTCTCCAATCTTGACGGATTCAGAAAACTGCGGTGGGCATTCATTTCCAAGTAAAAGCTTGGTGACTGTATGGATACTTTCATGAAGATCCGTTTGCTGAGCTTCCTTGGGTATTGAAAAGATTATATTTTTACTTCTCAGATCGCGACTTTGAGAATCAAGTTCCTCCTCCAATGCATTACACCTCTCTTCGAATTGCTTTACTTTGGATGACAATTCATCATTTTGTTTCTGCAAGAAGTTTATTTCTTGGTTGAGCTGATTTAGATCCTGCTTGGTGGCTAGGTTTGCAGTTGCCAATGCAAGTTCATTTTGAATTATTGATTTAATTTTATGAAGATCTGAGTCGGACATGGACATGGTGGCGCGTTTGAAAATTTTATAAAAATTTGGTGTGTTATTTTGTTGAGAATTTTCTCCTGGTGAAGTTTCGCCAATTTTACGTTTGTCAGTCATGTGACTTCAGATTGCAAGTTAAATCCTTAAATAAAAGTAGAATAAAGCTGGTTTTACCTTGACAGTGGTTGGTTTGTGGAACAAACTTTATTAAAAATGAAAAAAGGCACTTTTTAGATTTAAAACTTTGGATTAGACTATTTTTTAAATAAATTTCTGAGAGTGATATATGGGTTCGACTTTTAAGTTTCACAGCAGTGTTGCCAGTCACTGCTTTTAAGCATTATGTAAACCTTTATCATTAAATACAAATAAATAATACAATACAATAAAATACAATACAAAACTACCTTTCCCCAAAAATTTCGGTAGGTACATTGTTAAGTACTAGTTTTTTTTTAATATTCAATGCTCTATTCAATTTTATATTAAGCGCTACAACCCAGATACTTTAAGTCTTCCAGTTTTCCTAAAAATAAAAAATAATAAAAACTACTGCTGCTTGTTTTAAGTTTTATAAACCTCAAAGTACTTGTACAACCATGTTGAAACTGTGACACTTATACATGTACAAATTAAAATAATGTTTGGAAGTTTTTAACTTCAGTTACGGCTATGAAGGCAATTAAACACCATTTTCCAAATTGTTCAAACAAAGTTTTTGCTTGAAGCTTCTGATGACGATTTGGATAGGATATTGCTCTCGACAATCTGGTACACATTTAAGATGAGTTTAATAAAGAATAAAAGCTTGAAGAAATAAAGAGAAATCGAAAACAACTTTGTGCAACCCATACGAGTGTGGACGTTGCTACAAAATGAACAGCCTAAGAAAACCTGCAGTTCATTATTAATTGGGAATTCAGCGAATCATTGCCCTGCACATCACTTATTATCCAATATTTTTTGACCATTTGCGTCTCAGTCGCATCATGCGAAAGGAGAAAAGTTTCAATGGAAATCGATTTCAACGATGTAATTGAGGAGTTCAGCAAAATGAAGGCGCGAAAACATACATATAAAATAAAATATTTTGAAAAAAAATATTTGGAAAATTCTTTTATTATTCCTTATTGGCCTTAGAGTTTTATTGGAAAAACTTAATTAATAATATTGAATTTCTATATAACTATGTACAAAGCTATACAACTTTGCGAAAAAATATTTGAATACAAGAATACAGAGAAATCATCATTTCAATCTCAAAAAAAATTAATTATTTTAATTTTAAAAATCGGAAATTTAAGATATCAGAAATTTTGAAATGCAATATTTATTGAATTATAAATGACTTCCTTTGTCGAGAAAATCAAAATTCTTGATAATGATTGTAAAGTAGGTATAGAACATACCTGGGTTCTTATAATCACAACGAATAATTGAAAAAAAAACTACTGTTTTAATTGTATAGGTATACATAGGTAATTGTTGTTGTTTTGTTGTGCCTCCGAAAAATTGGATTTTCGGAGGCACAACAAAACAACAACAATAACATTAACCTATATCCCGGCAACACAAAATCCCAAATTATTTACATAGGTAAGTTTGGTTTTTAGACATTCAATATAAGAAAATCGATATTTCTATGTATGTTAAATATAAACATCAAAACGACGTGAACGATTTTCATGAAATTTTCGGGCAATCTTATGATTGTATCGAGTTTTTTTTGTAAAGTAAAGTGCTTTCCATACTAAGCCGGGTTGCGAGTATTGAATAAAATCTTTGATTTTGTTTGCTATTCGGCAATTATTTTTTTCCACTCTACCTGTTGGCTGCTACGCCAAATGCAGATGTGTATTCTTTAGTCCAGGCAAAATAATAAAAATAAACCAAAAAATTCGTGAAGTTCCAATTTTTCCGGGAATGTGTTGAGGGGGGGGGGGGGGTCCTGTACATGCAATAAAAATCCCCGTCAATCGGAGTGCCGCGGGGGGTGGGGGATCGATTTAAAGTTACCTTCCCATGGTTTTGCCCGCATATCTCGAAAACGGTGCGTTGTAGATAAGACAAAATATGAAGCTGACAAAATTTCCTACAATTTGATATCATACATTATTTGAAAAAAACCAATCATTTCCGAGATATCCCCTCTGGAAAATGGGAAATTTTTCAAAAAATTGTTTTCTTTGCCAAACTTGTTGTTCTAACTTCTTCCCACATTTTTTAACACAAAATGATGAATCGAAAAGTTGAAGAAAATTTAATTTCCTTCAATAAGGTATGAACAAATGTTAATTTATCATCAACAAATCAAAAGATACAGCAATTTGAAATATTGTAGTGGAAGTCAATATTTAGCCATAAATTCCTTTTGGAATGAGAAGCAGATCCCCTGATACCGAATTATGCATTATAATGAATTCCCAAAAGTACGTTGCCCCGGAATGAAGGAAGTGGGGGAGGGGGGTGAAAAATGCAAGATCGAAGGAGTAATCAAGGTATTAAAAAATAGTTTTACGAAGTAGTTGTGTAAAAAATGGTAGTGCTTATTTGTTAATAACTGACCAAATTAGTTACATACAATGTTTAATAAGATGTTGTTTGACGTATGAGTATTGTAAGGTTAAAATAAGCGCTCAGGAAACTTCGGACTTCTTTACAGCTCTTCTTATTCCTCGCCGTCCTGGTCCTCCACCACCACTATTTCGTACAGGTACCCCAGCAGGAGGTGCACACAGTGAAACAGAATAATTCTGCCTTTCTGCAGCCACACATAACGGTGCCGTGAAATAAAGTAGATAGCAATAAGGCCGAATGAGATTAAATCGACCTTATTTCCATCGCAGTGGAAATAAGGCCGAATTTACTTTTTCGTCATTATTGCCTAAACCGAAGGAAATAATGTCGAATTAAAAAGGTAGGCAATAAAAGCGAGGGAAATTTGTGTAATACCTGTTTTGGTGGGAAATTTGAAATTGGTAATTACATAGAAACATATGGAAATAAAACCGAAATATATTTTATCCAAATTGTAATAATGACGAAATAGTATGGAATAACGCTGTATGCAAACAAATTGAAATTGGTGTTGATATCTGGTCAAACATAACAGGATATTTTCCGCACCTTCCTAATTCATATATTAAACAATTGTTAAAGTTAATATATGTATATGATTATGGAAAAATAATTTTAGCATTATTAAGAAAGCTTGATTTAAAACTACGATTTATTACGGATTTTGGAAATAAACAGTAGGTAGTGAATTATATATTTGAGTTTGCAATCAAGCCTTTCGAATAAATAGTAGTCAAATATTCGCGCGCGCGAATGTTTCCGGGAGGTGTTGATGGCTGTTATTTTGCTTTTAAACTAACGTGAAGTCCAATTTTGTACTGCATCCATCACCACTGGGTTGTCGCATATTATAAATGTTTCCGTATCTTCCATTTTGGACGTAACACTATTTTTATATACACTATAAGAAATCTATATACTATACACTTAACTATATATAAATTAAATACAATTTATTGAGAATTGCACTGTTCCTTTTAAACTTGGCTTTTTAAACGAAATATTTAACCATAGCGGATAAAAAGCACGCGGGAACTGAAGAGGCCATAGTAAGCAATCAATGTTCAACAGTGGGACAGAAAACCCGGTTTTGTATGTGATGTTTTTTATTTCGGACTTGGAGAGATAACAGATAACAACACCCTACTTTTTGTCCCTTCCAGGTGAGGCAAGTAGGATGGTAGGGGGAATAGAAGTGAGTGGTGCCATCTATGCCAACTTTTCCAAATTTCATTATTTAGCATTATTCATAAATTCCAATTTTTTTAAAATATACATAACATTTATTCATATCTTTTTGAAGGAAATTAAATTTTCTTCAACTTTTCGATTCATCACTTTGTGTTAAAAAAATGTGGGAAGAAGTTAAAAACAACAAGTTTGGCAAAGAAAACAATTTTTCGAAAAATTTCCCATTTTCCAGAAGCATATCTCGGAAATGGTTGGTTGTTTTTAAATAATGTGTGAAATTAAATTGTAGGAAATTTTGTCAGCTTTTGTGTTAATATTTTTTTTCTACGACGCACCGTTTTCGAGATATGCGGGCGAAACCAAGGGAAGGTCCCATTAAATCGACCCCCACCCCCCGCGGCACACCGATTGACGGGGATTTTTTACATGTACAGGAGACCTCCCCCAACACATTCCCGAAAAATTGGAACTACACGAATTTTTTGGTTTATTTTTATTATTTAGGCTTAGTTTGCCTAGACTACTTACTTTCTGAGCCTGTACGTGTATTATAATTTAATGACTATGATTGATGATTTTTTTTGTCGTAAAAGCTGATTTCATTGCGGGTGGCAATGGTACAGTGGATGTAGTGGTTGTTTGCTAAACTAGAGTTGTATCTTCGACCTCCAACATGAGCAGCAATTTTTCTATATTACCCCAGTTTCAATTGGATGCCACCGGTGGATTTTTTGTGAGATTAGTTACACCTTGTTCTCAATCCACTATACCAACTAAAAAACTTTTTTCTTATCTCTCTATTCCCTCTAACTAGTGCCGTGCAAAAGGCCTAAGGTCTCATAGAGGTGAAGATGAGAATAAGCTTAACGTAAACGCCTGACAATTAAGTCTTAACTTCACAGTGAGCTTACTCGCATGCAGAGTTAAATTGTTCTTAGACCAGAGCCCTAAGATATACCCCTCGATAGAATCTTAGTACCAATTTTATGGAACATGTTGAGGCATGTCATCCATACATGTTTTATTTATCGAAGCCCAAATCTGGACAGTAACTCGACTTTTATCGAATTCGATGCACTGTCTGACTCCATCCAAAGAATTGTTTCCCTTTATCCTCGCACTGAAATCGTTGTTACGGGCGATTTCAATGTCTACAATTCTTCGTGGCTTCGCTATTCTGGTCAGACAACACCCGAAGGAAGGTATGCTGAGTTCTTCGCTGAGTCAAACAATTTGACTCAGCTTGTCGACGAGCCAACACGAATCCCTGACATTGCAGGTCATTCCGCATACACCCTAGACTTGTTTCTTACCTCTCATCCTGATAAATACACGATAAATGTATTATCGCCCCTAGGCACGTCGGACCATTGTATCATATCAGCAATTTTCTCGTGTTCCAACAGTACAGTTAAAGAAAACATCCCTAAGAGAACCGTATGGCGATACGAGAAGGCCAACTGGGACGGTCTCAATGATTTCTTCAGAAACTTTAACTGGTCACTATGCTTCCTCGATAGTGACGTAGACTCCAGCGCTGATATGATAACAAACATTATTCTCTGCGGGATGAGACTTTTTGTTCCGAATAGAACAAAAAGTATCAAACCAAAAGAGAATTCATGGTTCGACTTGAGCTGCAAAGAGGCTATCAAGGAGAGAGAAGTAAGCTTCCGATGTTATAAAGCCAACCCTTCTGAGGAAAACCGGCAAAAGTTCAAACAAGCTAGAAAGACCTGTAATGCTCACATTCAAAGAACCAAATTTTTGCATGAACAAAAAATAAGGCAAAAAATACTACAATGTCCCAGTGGTAGTAAAAATTTTTGGTCATTCGTAAAAAATGTACGTAACTCTACCACGTCTTCGGTTCCGACGCTCGTTGAAAATAACACTTCTGTGGTAAGCTCCCAAGCGAAGGCAGATTTATTTGCAGCAAAGTTTGCTGCTAATTCAACGCTACCCCAGTGTGATATGACTCCTCCTGTACTTGAGAACGTGAATGGTTTTATGGGACAAATCTTCTTTCGCACTCGTACAGTTGCAAGAGTTCTAAAAGATCTCAACATACACAAATCCGCTGGCCCGGATAGTATTTCTCCCATAGTTCTGAAGAGGTGTGCTTCCACGCTGGCAAAACCACTGCGTAAGCTTTTCCATCTTTCCTATTCTACAGGTCTCTTCCCGAGTGGATGGAAAACAGCATTTGTCCAGCCCATCCCAAAAAAAGGCGTATCTTCATCTCCCTCAAATTACCGACCAATTGCACTGACTTCCCTTCTTTCCAAGGTCATGGAAACTCTGATAAACTTTCAGATCAAGAAATATCTTGAGAAACGGAAACTTCTTAATGACCGGCAGTACGGTTTTCGTAGCAACCGTTCCACTGGTGATATGATGGTATATCTCACCGAACAATGGAACAAATCTTTACATCGTTTTGGAGAAAGTAAGATTATTGCACTTGATATTTCTAAGGCATTTGATAGAGTTTGGCATGAAGCTCTTTTATCGAAAATGCGTGCATTTGGCATCGATGAACCCCTCCTTCGATGGATTAGAAATTACCTTTTGGACCGTTCAATTCGCGTTGTTTTGGACGGTTCTCAGTCTGCTACCCACAAAATAAATGCTGGTGTGCCCCAAGGCTCCGTTCTGTCTCCGACTCTCTTTTTAATCTTTATAAATGATCTCTTGTCTAATACTTCTAATCCACTAAATTGTTTTGCTGACGACAGTACTCTCAGCTTTTCATACTCGTTTCCAGATTCACATCCATGTCCTTCGGATGTGGATCTGCAACGAAATCGTATGATAAGCTCATTAAATTCCGATCTTGACAGCATTGTCCAATGGGGAATCATCAACCGCGTGGAATTTAATGCTTCAAAAACTCAATGCTCTCTTCTGTCGTTAAAGCATAACCTACCCCCTATGCCACTGTCCATGAGTGGCACTTGCATTGAGAAAACAGATCAGCTCTGCGTTCTAGGTATGTGCATCACAAATCATCTTCTGTGGAACGATCACATATTTGACGTCGCCAAAAATGCCGCAAATTGCTTAGGTTTCCTAAATCGATGCAAGAAATATTTTTCCCCTTCTGATCTGGCTATAATCTACAAGGCATTCATTCGCCCGAAGCTAGAGTACAACTCTCATATCTGGGCAGGTGCCCCTGTCACTCATTTGCGCCTCCTGGATAGGATTCAAAAAAGAGCCTTAAAATTGATAGGTGAAAGATCCATTACCGAAACATTTGTTTCACTCGAACATCGCCGTAATGTTTCTTGCCTCACCTTGTTTTATCGTTACTTCTATAAACAGTGCTCCAGTGAAATAGCCAGTTGCGTTCCTCCCTTGAAACAATTTCCCCGTAACACCCGCACCGCAAGGAACGCTCATCAATTTACCCTTGAGCCTAACTTCGGACGTACTGTTAAGTATAGAGACTCTTTTTTTAGCCGCACTACAAGAATGTGGAATGCTCTACCCGGCTCGATTTTTCCCTCCCATTGCGATATACAGACATTCAAAACCAATGTGCACCGACACTTCCTTTTATCTTCTATCCTCATTTCCTGAACGCTCGCACTGTGTTAACTCATATTAAGGGGATTAATAACCCCTTGTGTGCGGGCTCAAATAAAAAAAAAAAAAAAAAAAATGTCTACACTCCTTGGTAAGAGGCGAGGTCTTTCTTACACCTCTTACATCCAATAATAAAATCCGTAGATAATATTACCCGATGTCATATGTTTCAGCTTGGAGTAAAGACAGCCATCACTTTGCTCCCACAAGGGGGCCTAGTCTCATAGATAGTCTCCCAGGTAACTCGGCTACCTGGGTGGGCACAATCTCCCGTAGTACCAGAAAAAAGCTTCCGGTGGAGCCTCGCAACCGTAAGGTCTCTTCCAAATGAGCACCATCAATACTCAAGGCCTGGCAGCCTTAGATATACGTTTCCGGTAAGGAATCAATACTTCAAGGATTGGAAATATAGCTGCATATACTCACTCCTTTCATTTACTACAATTTCCCTGCCATTCATTTTGTTCCCTGGTTGCCACGCGGAGTCGGAGGATAGGCACATCTATGCTCTCTCAAGTTCCAACTTAAATCTGAACCACATTCATGATTGGATAGAAGCCAGCTTACAAAATATCGACAATGCTAAGCCCGGCAGGGACCCTAAAGACGAAAAGGTGCCGTGGCCTCTATGCTCCAAGGATTTGCACGGAACAGAAGGAGTATTGCGATCTATATTTGCAGCCTTGGCTAAGCGTTCAAAACGCTTAAGAGGGTATAGTTCAACCCCCTTACAGACGTGAAGTCAAAATTATTACTAAAAAAAAATTTGCACGCAAGGGGCCTCTTTTCAGCATTGCCGCCCCGGGCCTCCAACAAGCTTAGTCCGCCACTGCCACGGTATGATGTGTAACCTATGGAAAACTAGATTGAAAGGAACTTTTTAAATAAAATCCTATAGAACATGGGATGTACTCTTGATATGCTTTTCCAATTTCTATTTCTCTTAAAATGCACTCCTAATCAGCATTATAATTATGAATGGACTCATTAATTTAATTCTGTAGTTCTTCAGTCTAACTATATTGTTTTCTAGGGTTTTTAATTTTATTTTACAATTATTTCGTATACTTCAATCTTCTATACGTGTAGGTATTTAACTTTTTAATAGATTAAAAATAGTGCAGATCTCTATATCAAAAATAAAGTTTTCGCTTACTATTTGTTAATTCGCATTGAAGAAGTCTAGAAAGATTTTTAATCCAAATGAAATGTTGTCTTAGAAACTATTCTATGACCATCGGTTCTTCGTATAAAGACACTAGTACTGGCGTCAATGAGTATTCTATTTAATTACACGATGGTTGGCCTTTGGAGGTCCCTACCAATGTGCTTGCAGCAAAAGCGCGAAGGAGAATAGAATGTAGCAAGAATAATGCAAAATATTGCTAAGAATATGATACCATATGTAATGAAATAAATGCTGAGTTAAGGTGTTGCTTGTAAACTGAGTGGAACTGGTGGTATTTTACACCTATACAAGCAAAATCATTTGTACGTCAATACAAAGACAAGAAGAAAAGCAGTATAGCTATTTGTTTAAAATGCTAATACTGTATAATGGTAAATTTCAAATTAAAGGTTAAAGCCGACGGATTTCCAATTTTTAAATAATTTAGATAGATATTTTTCAATTTAATAAATATGTAGTCATTGCAGTCATTCTTAATAATTTAAAAAAAAAAATTTGATTTTCGAAATATTTTGATATTATTATTTTTGGCGATTTTAAATATTTTTACTTGCGATTATAGTTATTATAAGGCAAGTTATGAATTAGTGGAAAAAAAAGTTTTTTTTTATATTGTAGAGTGTCGGTGGTCGTTTGGCGGGGGTGGGGGTTCAAAGTTGGCATTTTTTAGTGAAAAATTTATTATAAGATACACGGATAAAAATTACGAAAATGGCTTCTACTAACCCTAAAGAAAAGTGAAAAATGGTTGGCAGACAATTTGCGGGGGTATAAGGGGCTGGCAGACGGCTTCAAAGTAGCGTAAAATTATGGAAAAATGTATTATAAGGTACATGCAAATTGATATTTTTAGGTATTTAGGAACCCAAAATGTCAAATGGCAGACAAAATAGTTGGGGCTATCACCGTGGCAGACACCTTTAAAAATAGTGCGTTCAAACCTGCGCGACCGAATAATCTCATTTTTCTCGCTTATAGCTCAACCGATTTTTATGAAATTTTAGACATAAAAGCTTCTAAATAGTTCTGATAAAACGACATAAATTTTTTTCAAAAAGTTAGTTTTTGGAATTTAGAAAACAAATAATTTTTTTTTCTTTGAAAATTCAATATCTCAAACACGGGTCGAAGAATTTGACTGAAAATTTTAATAAACACAGAAAAAAATATGTTCTTATCAATAATACCTTTTTTCCAAATGGAAATTGGAATATACATATCAAAAATATTTTTTTTGTTTATTTTAAGCTAACAATTTCAAAGTTTTTTGTTAACACATCTGGGAAAATTAAACGACAATTATATATATATTTTTATTTTAAGCATTACTCAGCTTCGGCATCATATTGTTGATCATCGCTGCTGCCGTCACAAACCAAGTCTTCTGCCTCTGAGTCGATATCAGTATCATCGTCTAAAACAAAAACAAAGATTTGAATTTCACATTTTATATTACAAGCTTAACTGTATAATATAACTTAAAAAAATTACCTTCAATTTCCTCTTCATCAATGACGTCTTTAACTGTGCTTGGCAACTGTGGCCCATCAAACCACTTGAATAAATACTTCTCATCGACTACTAAATAGCCGCAATCATCTGGTTTGGAAGAAGTTAATACTTTTTGTGGGCATTTTTCTTCAGATGGCGACTAACAACAGAGCAAACGAAATACATCTAATTTTTAATAGGTATTGGTCACCTTCTATAAAAGACTACGAAAGATTAAATCGAGGCGGCTCTTGTTCTAATCGTTTGTACTCCATTTCGGGTCATAAGCAAACACGACCAACCAATTGCAGTTCAGATATTGTTTTTTCCGTACTTGAGAAATTTATCTGTAGTATGTTTGGTTTAAAATCCTTACATTCTGTAAACGGTGCTCGATTTGCACTGTTTTTGAAAACATATGTTATGGTAAGATTTACCGCAACAAAAGCTATTCCTTTGTGGTTCTTAAAACCTCTTTCTGATCGTGTTCTTTTTGGTCACGGTCTGACTCTTAAAAACCTGTTTTCCGCTCCATCCTATCCATTCCTATTTTTCGACCCACATTTTGAGTCCGTTGTACTCTAAGAGTTTTGAGAGTAACTCAGAGAGGATAACAAAACAGGTCCTTATATTTCGTGTTGAGCCAGCGTGTTGAGCCAGCGGATGAGCTGGAGACTCAATCGCAACAGTCTTTCGTGTTGAGCCAGCGGATGAGCTGGAGACTCACACGCATCAGTCTATCGTTTCGAGCCAGCGGATGGGCTCGGAGTCCACAACAATGTGTGAATTATAATCACACCAACGTAAATTTGAATAGCCGAGTGCCCACCGTAAAGTGTCGGATATCAAAGAAAGATCGTAATGATGTGTTTTCCCCTTTTTAAATATTATCTGTGCAGAGGTCTACAAAATTAAAATTTTTCTTAGTTATAAAATTCCACCATTTTAGTTGGAAAATGGTTAAGTTTCTTTCCAACAAGAATAGTTTTCTCAAAATAATTAATTTGGGCCGGTTTGGGCTGGGGACTTTGCGCGTTGTGTCGTAGTTTTTCACTTGCCTTTTAAAATAAAATATAATTGACGTTATACGGCTGAACACGTCCACTGAGCCAATGGAGATCGCATCTTCAACGCATAGGATCGCGTGCAATGGTTGTATCACTGCTCTCGGTCGCACTTCTCAGCCTATATTGGCAAGATGCTGCTGTATGACCGAGACAAGAACAAGCCGTGGCGAAGTGGACAAGCGAAGCCTCCATTTTGAATGACAATTCAATTTTGGATTTGAGAAAGTTAAGAAGAAATTTGTTGGAGATAGTAAGAAAAGAGAAGTGAAAAACTATAGCGATAAGATTTAGCGAAATTTGGAAGAAAACTTGGAGAGTGTTCGGTCAATATACCATTGACCTAGAAATGGGACCTTGGAATTCAACGGCAAGAAGACCCAACGCCCGTCGCTGACATCGCACATTGGGTACGGCAACGGCGATGAATTACACATCACATTCCATACCATTTATTAGAACCATGATTACGGTTGCTATTTGGTTTGGATCTTCTTCTTGCCTCCCGCCCACCACAATCGTCACACCAAATTCTATGCGCCGTATATGCTCCCATTATGCGCCATAGAATTAAATTATCAACGTTTCAATGACACACTCCATCAGATACTTTTCTACGGTAGCGATAGCCAGGCATGGATATTAGCTAGCAGCGAGATAAGAGATACACACTGGCTGCTACAAAGTATATTGGGATACAATGGGTATGACTGAACTGTCTCGTCGCCCACTCATGCTTTGGCCTGGAGTACGGATATTTGATACCTCGCGTCGCCCATGGATTGTTCGATCATCTGTTTTTATGATGGATACATACTGCATCGAAGGCGGCCACCTTATCAGTCAACAGAGAGTGAAAATGAGCCCTCAATGGATTTTAATGGCTATCGCTGGAGTTAGTACGATATTTCTGGTGTTCCGATGGATGTCTAAGGCCTGGGCCTGGTACCAGCTATTGGATTCGTTCCATCTATGGGACTTCTAATCGTGGGACGATGCTGAGACAGCACTTCACAGCCGTGGCGCAGTTCTTGGAATGGACACAACGCTGCCTGGGACTTGGTCGTGGCTTCAGATGGAGAAGCAATCAGAGAGTTTTGTATCGACATTCAACCGACGTGGTCGCGTACTTGTGGAACGTTTTGGTACTCTTTGTAATAACTATAATTTCTCATTGTAATAAACATATAACTGAAATAATACTTTAAACTCAATCACTGTGTCGTGTTTTGAATTGTTTTGGACATTTGTCTGTGTAATTTCTCTGGCCCTTTCAGAAACAACGATAGTTTTTCCCCTGTAAAGAAATTGGCGTTCGGTAGTATAAATACCCGACATTTTGGTGCCTCCTGTGAGGAATGACAAATAAGTGTATGTGTTTTTGTGGACATTACTGTCCAGCGTTTGTGTTCGTGGTTTGTGTCGCGCTTTCTGCTTTTGGAGCTCTACTTGTTACACTTGGTGTGCTTTTAAACCTTTTTTAAATAGCGACAGCGACAATTAAAATGGCAGACCTGAATCGCAGATCCGCGTCTTGCACCGCCATCAAGCGGTTGCACGACCGCCTTACCACGGTCGACATGGGGAATGGGACGAAGCGCAGATCCTGCAGGAGCAGCGTGCGCTCCTAGGACATTTGGAGCGTTTTATCGACGCTCACAACAATCTTCTTGAGGACGTGAAGTCGGATGGAGTGAAAGCCAACGACGAGTTATTGGAGACAGTGGAGAGCCAATACAACGCGGCTCAAGTCGCCCTGGCCAGACGTTTACGCCAGGTATGTGAAACTGGTGCACACCCAGAACCGGTAACTCCCACGTTACCCAATGTACCGGAGGGAGCATCGCAGATCAGACCTCAGGGCCAGAGCACTCCAATTGCGCCTAGGGTAAGCCAACCACCACTGCAAAACATGTATTCGTCACGCGTGGATCTGAAGTTGGATCCAGTGCGAATCCCTAGTTTCGATGGGAAGTTGCAGAACTGGATTTCATTTAAGGAAATATTTGAGAACCTGGTGCATAACAATGCTGATTTACCGGATTATTATAAGCTCCAGAAGCTAAGGAGTGCAGTCCTGCCAGTCCACGTCGGGATCGTAGGGACCTGCTACGATGGTGGATACGAGGAGTTGTGGAAGGAATTGAAGGAGCGGTTTGATAACCCCCGACAGTTAGCCGAGACGCATGTCTCTCAGCTCTTGAATCTTCGGCCAGAAGAATAGTGCTCCTCAGTGCCCGTCATCAGTTTTGTGTCGCCATTGTGGACGGCGACACCATACGCTACTCTGCCGCAGCCAAGGACCTCCTCCGCAACCTCAGAGAAGGCCTTCCGGAGATAAGCAGCCAACAGCAGGACCATGGAACTGGACCTTCTATCAGGACAGGAAACATGGACCTCCAGATGTCTTTGAGGCTGAGCAGTGACTCGGCCATACCAACGCTACCGTACTGCTAGCCAGAGCCTTAGTCTATGCAGTCGGAGCATCCTTGGACCCACAGCTTGTTCGAGCTCTCTGCGATCCTGGGTCGCAGTTAAGTTTTATAACAAATGATCTGGCAACCAAGCTCCATCTTTGTAGAACCCGAATGGAAGTCGCCGTACATGGCATAGGCGCTTCCAAGCATTCAGTGGCTCAAGGCCAAATGACGCTGTCACTTCGGTCCACCCGATCTACATTAACGATCACCGCCAAGGTTTTGGTCTTACAGACCATTACATCCATGCTTCCTACAGCTCATGTGGACGTGTCCAGGTGGGCACACTTATCCGGTCTACCTCTAGCGGATAAACATTTCGGTAGCCCGGGCAGCATCGACATCCTCTTGGGCGCAGATGTCTGGGGTCTACTAGTTCAAGGAGAGGTCATTCATGGACGACCTGATGAACCTCATGCTTAGCGAACCCGCTTGGGCTGGGTAGTCTTCGGTCCAGCCGCCTTGGAACGGGCTGGACACCAACTGCAATCCCTGTATAGCCAGGTTACTACTGACCAACCCGTAGAACACAACCTGGAAGAGTTGGTCAAGAACTTTTGGAAGCTGGAAGAAGTTCCCATAGACGAAACCAGAGAAGCCGAGTGTAGCCGGCACTACCTGGCAACCTTCACTCGCACGCGAGAAGGGCGATACATGGTGCAGATACCCTTCTGACAAGACGCCCCCAGGCTGGGTGACTCCTACCGCTCCGCTCTCCGGCAGTTCTACAGCCTAGAACGCCGGCTTCAGAGCAACCCCGAGCTCCGTGAGAAGTACATCACCTTCATGAGTGAGTATGAAGAGCTTGGACATATGGAACGGGTTGGTCAACATGGTGACCACCCCAGGTGCTATTACATCCCACACCACGCAGTCACTGGCAAGTTCCGTGTGGTTTTCAACGCTTCGGCAAAGACGACAACGGGTGTCTCACTCAATGACACTCAGTTGGTCGGTCCAACAATCCAAGACTCACTGGTCAACGTGATCTTGCGATTCTGGCGCTATCTGGTGGCGCTGACGGCAGACGTGGAGAAGATGTTCCGGCAAGTTTTGGTGGCCCCGGAACATCGGAACTTTCAATTGATTCTCTGGCGAGAATCACCCTCAGATGAACTGGTGGTCTTCCGACTGACAACCGTAACCTACGGTATGGCATCCAGCCCATAAACTTCTGTGCGATCGATGGTACAGTGCGCACAAGACAACCATACGGTCATTTGGGACCCCACCCGCGCAAGGGTGGCCAAAGAGACTATCGACAACGCCTTTTATATAGACGACTTACTCACCAGTTGTAACAGCTCCACCGAAGCGACTAACTTGGCTCTCGACATCAATCGGGTGCTCAAGGTTGGGCACTTCCAGCTGCGCAAATGGAACTCAAACTGCGCAGAGGTAATATCTTTCTTGTCTAATGATGTATTTCAATCTTTTTCCACAGAGCTCGTCATCGAGTGCCCAACGGCAACTGTTCTTGGACTACGTCGATGATACTCTTATTCGTTGGATTAGAAGCTATCTTCTGGACCGTTCAATACAAGTTGTATTAGACGGTTTCAAGTCTGATCTCCACAAAATAAATGCTGGTGTGCCCCCGGGCTCCGTTCTGTCTCCGACTCCCTTTCTCATTTTTATAAATGATCTCTTGTCTGTGATTTCAAATCCATTAAATTTTTTTGCTGACGACTCAACCCTCAGCTTTTCATATACGTTTGATAATTCACGTCCTTCGCCTTCGGACGTGTTATTACAACGAAATCGTATGATAATCTCATTAAACTCCGATTTAAACAGCATTGTGAATTGGGGTGCTAGAAATCGTGTGGAGTTTAATGCGTCGAAAACTCAATGCTGTTTTTTGTCGTTGAAGCTTAACATACCCCCTATGCCATTATATATGAATGGAACTTGTATCGAGGAGGCCGAAAAGCTATCAGTACTCGGTATGTGTATCAGTGACAATCTTCGTTGGAATGATCATATACTTGAGATTGCCAAGAATGCTGCAAGATGCTTAGGCTTTCTTAATAGATGCAAGAAGTTTTTCACCCCTTCTGATCGGGCTACAATTTACAAAGCGTTTATACGCCCTAAACTCGAGTATAACTCCCATCTCTGGGCAGGTGCTTCTCAAAATTTTCTTCACCTGCTCGACAGAGTTCAGAAAAAAGCGTTAAAATTGATAGGAGAGAGAAGCATTATGGAAACATTTCCATCCCTTGAACATCGTCGAAATGTTTCATGTCTTTCCTTATTTTACAGATTCTTTTACAAAAAATGTTCACTCGAGGTAGCCAGTTGCGTTCCACCCCCGTAATGCTCGTCTTACTAGGAACGCCCATCAGTTTACACTTGAGCCCAATTTCGGACGTACCGTGCTATATAGGGATTCTTTCTTTAGCCGTAAGACACGAATGTGGAATGAATTGCCTGGCACAATTTTCCCTTGCCATTTTGATATTCAAACATTCAAGATCAATGTTCATCGACACCTCCTTTCCCTTCCTCCCTAACTTCCTATCGCTCGCGCTGTGACTTATCATTAAAAGGGCTATAACAACCCCTTGAGCGCGTGTGCCGTTTAAGAAAAAAAAAAAAAAAAAAAAAAGGCCGCCCGCCCCTTCCTGGCTTCTGGAGTGGACTACTGTGGTCCGTTCATCTTACGGGTGGGAACGAAGCGATCCCGCACTACCATGAAGGCTTACCTAGCAGTCTTCGTATGCATGGCCACAAAGGCTGTGCATTTGGAGGTTATTGAGGACCTCTCCTCGCAGGCCTTTCTAGATGCTTTTAAGCGATTCACAAGCAGGCGTGGACCCTGCCCAGACTTATACAGCGATAACGGAACGGCCTTTGTTGGTGCCAATCGGCACTTGAAAGAAGACTTGGCGGCCTTTACGTGTCACTACAATCAGCAGGCGATGGCAAATGGAGGAACAACATATCACTTTATCACGCCTGGAGCTCCCCATCAAGGCGTATTATGGGATTCTGCAGTCAAATTCGCTAAACACCATTTAATTCGACTGGTGGGGTCCCAATCCTTGTGGTACCATCAACTCCATACTTTGGCAGCCCGCATCGAGGCGTGTCTCAATTCACGTCCTCTGGTTCCACTACATGATGATCCTGAGGACAAGCTAGCCCTGACGCTAGGGGACTTTTTAATTGGTAGTCCTCTCATTGCGGTCCCTGAGCCTGAAGTGGGTGACGTACCACTGAACCGACTCAAGCAGTACCAGTGGTTGAGGAAGGTGCATCAAGACTTCTGGAAACGATGGAGTGACGAGTACCTGGTGACACTTCAGACATGCAGCAAGTGGGAAAAGCGCGAGGCCGATCTACAAATGGGCGACATCGTCATCATTCGTCACGAGAACCTCCCTCCAACTCATTGGCAACTTGGCCGGGTGATTCCTGTTCACCCAGGCAGTGATGGACTGGCCCGCAATGCAACGATTCGCACTCCCCAAGGGGAATGTCGGCGACCGGTACAGAAGTTGTGCCGACTAGTGGACACTTAACTGAATTTTCCATAACAACATTTTCAACATTTTTACAACATTTTTTAACATTACACCAACTCTCCGGAGTCGAATCCTTTTGGGCCATCCATTATATGGCTCCTTGTACACTCGTACTCTCCGGAGTCAGATCCTTTTGGGCCATCCATTATTTGGCTCCTTGTACACTCGTACTCTCCCAACGCCCGTCGCGTCGCTGACGTCGCACATTGGGTACGCCAACGGCGATGAATTACACATCACATTCCATACCATTTATTAGCACCATGCATACGGTTGCTATTTGGTTTGGATCTTCTTCTTGCCTCCCGCCCACCACAATCGTCACACCAAATTCTATGCGCCGTATATGCTCCCATTATGCGCCATAGAATTAAATTATCAACGTTTCAATGATACACTCCACCTGATACTTTTCTACGGTAGCGATAGCCAGGCATGGATATTAGCTAGCAGCCAGATAAGAGATACACACTGGCTGCTACAAAGTATATTGGGATACAATGGGTATGACTGAACTGTCTCGTCGCCCACTCATGCTATGGCCTGGAGTACGGATATTTGATACCTCGCGTCGCCAATGGATTGTTCGATCGTCTGTATTTATGATGGATAAATACTGCATGGAAGGCGGCCACCTTATCAGTCAACAGAGAGTGAAAATGAGCCCTCAATGGATTTTAATGGCTATCGCTGGAGTTGGTACGATATTTCTGGTGTTCCGATGGATGTCTAAGGCCTGGGCCTGGTACCAGCTATTGGATTCGTTCCAGCTATGGGACTTAATTTATTTAGGTAATGAAAGAAAATAATTTAAGAAAAATAATAAATAATAATATATTGTTGCCAATAATGTTGAATGTAACAAATTGAATTTGAAAAATTAAAAGAATTTCCGAAATAATGTTTAATTATTTTTTAGTATGAATTATAAAGCCAGTAAACAATTATCAGACACTAGAGCAAGTTCATGCAACCCAGTAGTGCTTTTTTTTTTGCAAATATCTATGACCAGTTCAGTCAGCAAGAATTTGACAAATTTCAATGTCAATACAATTTATCACACACTCGCAAATTCACATAACAATAAAAAACATAAGCAAGAGCTACAGTACGTTTGCAACGAACTGTTGGATACCCTATTCCCCATATATTTGTATGTGCATGCGTCTGCCTCCCGCAAACAGCCGATGTTTCAGAAACAAAATTCTTCTTTAGCAGACAGAAAAAAATTCAATAACATTAATTTTATGCGGTGTGATGTTCAATTAGTGCTGGCGTAATAAAAAAAAGGAGTGCGCCCAAAGTTAAAACGTTTTATTGCCAAGGCAATCGTTATGAGCTCAGTGACATTCAATTTTATTCTTGCAGATCGATTTGAACAAAACAAGACAAAACTTAAATTTTTAAAAATTAGATTTGGAATGGAAATAGCGATTATGTGTGTTTTTTTTAACAATTCTTGGACCACACTCTGCTACGTAACCATGGAATATAAATCCAAGTGTTCATCTGTTTACTTCAAAACTGCGACCGATAGTTACAAAACGTTAAAAAAATTAATGCATTATACGACTTTTGACGGAAACGCCCTTTAAAAGTGGGCGTGTCTAAAAAATTGTAAGCACTAACTGCGCTTTGATCAGTATTTAGGCATATGTGTAAGACTACAGCTGAATCGAGTAGTTTTTAAACAATCTTACCTGAACAAAGGTATTTTACCAAAATCACGCCTTTAAAAGTGGGCATATTGAAAAAATTTACAAAAGAAAATGTAGAGATATATTTTTCAAATAACGAACGGAAGGAAAAAGGTTTAAATTAAACATTGGAAATGCCTTAAATTCTTAAGGCTGCGTTTTTCGTTCTTTCATGAAAAGTAGGCGTAAGCCACGCCCAAAATTCAAAAATTTCTTTTCATACACAAACCTTTTAGATTCTATTAAGAGACGCAAAATTTTGGCTTGCGGATTCATTATAAATACCGTTTATTTACAAAAACAATTTTTGTATAGTTTCTAATGAAAAGTGGGCGTCAGCCACGCCCAAAATCAATTTTTTTGATTTCATACACAAGATGTTTATGTGCCAGTAAGACCCACAAAATTTAATGTTTTTCGCTTTAATATAACAATTGTTATTTTATAAAAACAATATTGATGTTTTTGTATGAAAAATAGGCGTAAACCACGCCCAAACTGAAATATTTTTGTTTGATTGGAAGAAAGTTTACTTAAAGCTTACGTGTGCAAAATTTTAGCGTTATGCTTTTATCGTAACTGTACAAAAAACATAATTTAATTTTATTAAATTGAGGTTGTTCAACAAAAATGGCGGTTGTGGGCGTGTTTGTGGGCGGATTTTACCGGTTCAAGAACTTAGCCTTACTCTTGAACCAAAGATTATATATACCAAATTTCAGCTTTCTAGCTCAAAAATTGCGACCTCTAGAGAGTATACATACGGACGGACGGACGGATGGACGGACGGACGGACGGACGGACGGACGGACGGACGGACATGGCTAAATCGACTAGGCTTTTGATTCTGAGTCAGAATATATATACTTTTCTATACCTAACGGTATTATTTCTCTATGTTACAAACTCCACACCAAATACAATATACCCATTCTATGGAATAGGGTATAAAAATCACTCAATAACAATTTCAGCTATGGATGAAAAACGGTGAAAAATCTTGCTGCAAAGATGTCAAACGTACTGCGATATGATTGCCACCTCTACGGGCTTATGAAAAATGTATAAGGTTTTTTTAACTTAAATACTAATTTCCTGGATATTTATTTGCGTATGCATTTGTAAGAAAGGGAAGGTTTAAATTATTTGAAAATAAAGAGTTTTAGAAATTCCTCGTTTTTAGTATTTTAGGAGAGGTACTTATTAAATTCAAATGCAACACATCATGTAAAACGATTGTTATCTAAGAAAAGCGGCAATCATATAAAGTAGGTTGCATATAAATAATTCTAGAATTCATGTGCTTTATTTTTTTTCTTTTTTCAACCCATGTACACGTCCTCGATTTTTATTATACCTTATATAATCCTCAAATACCGCATACCTATAATCCTTTAGCCAACGAAATAGTTTTTGTTTTTAGTGGACTTTATTGAATTGAAATTCAAAATAAAAGTTTTTAGTGACCTTTAGTCCAAATGCGTTTCGCCCAGGTACAACAGTTAGGCTCATCAGTTAGATGCTGTTGTACCCTTCTAAGACGCAAAATTTTGGTCGATTGTTACCGACATTTGATAAAATTACAGCATAAATACACTGTGAATTCTATTTTTAGGGGAATTCGTTTGAATTCATGCACCTAAAACTATACATATATAAATATATGTATATATGTATACACCCGTGGTCTAGCCGAAGTCAACGAAGTAGTTTTTGTTTTAAGTGGACTTTATTGAATTGAAATTCAAAATAAAAGTTTTTAGTGACCTTTAGTCCAAATGCGTTTCGCCCAGGTACAACAGTTGGGCTCATCAGTTAGATGCTGTTGTACCCTTCTAAGACGCAAAATTTTGGTCGATTGTTACCGACATTTGATAAAATTACAGCATAAATACACTGTGAATTCTATTTTTAGGGGAATTCGTTTGAATTCATGCACCTAAAACTATACATATATAAATATATCTATATATGTATACACCCGTGGCCTAGCCGAAGTCAACGAAATAGTTTTTGTTTTTAGTGGACTTTATTGAATTGAAATTCAAAATAAAAATTTTTAGTGACCTTTAGTCCAAATGCGTTTCGCCCAGGTACAACAGTTGGGCTCATCAGTTAGATGCTGTTGTACCCTTCTAAGACGCAAAATTTTTATCGATTGTTACCGACATTTGATAAAATTACAGCATAAATACACTGTGAATTCTATTTTTAGGGGAATTCGTTTGAATTCATGCACCTAAAACTATACATATATAAATATATGTATATATGTATACACCCGTGGTCTAGCCGAAGTCAACGAAGTAGTTTTTGTTTTTAGTGGACTTTATTGAATTGAAATTCAAAATAAAAGTTTTTAGTGACTTTAGTCCAAATGCGTTTCGCCCAGGTACAACAGTTGGGCTCATCAGTTAGATGCTGCACCTAAAACTATACATATATAAATATATGTATATATGTATACACCCGTGGTCTAGCCGAAGTCAACGAAGTAGTTTTTGTTTTTAGTGGACTTTATTGAATTGAAATTCAAAATAAAAGCTTTTAGTGACCTTTAGTCCAAATGCGTTTCGCCCAGGTACAACAGTTGGGCTCATCAGTTAGATGCTGTTGTACCCTTCTAAGACGCAAAATTTTGGTCGATTGTTACCGACATTTGATAAAATTACAGCATAAATACACTGTGAATTCTATTTTTAGGGGAATTCGTTTGAATTCATGCACCTAAAACTATACATATATAAATATATCTATATATGTATACACCCGTGGTCTAGCCGAAGTCAACGAAGTAGTTGTTGTTTTTAGTGGACTTTATTGAATTGAAATTCAAAATAAAAGTTTTTAGTGACCTTTAGTCCAATTTCGTTTCGCCCAGGTACAACAGTTGGGCTCATCAGTTAGATGCTGTTGTACCCTTCTAAGACGCAAAATTTTGGTCGATTGTTACCGACATTTGATAAAATTACAGCATAAATACACTGTGAATTCTATTTTTAGGGGTATTCGTTTGAATTCATGCACCTAAAACTATACATATATAAATATATGAATATATGTATACACCCGTGGTCTAGCCGAAGTCAACTAAGTAGTTTTTGTTTTTAGTGGACTTTATTGAATTGAAATTCAAAATAAAAGTTTTTAGTGACCTTAAGTCCAAATGCGTTTCGCCCAGGTACAACAGTTGGGCTCATCAGTTAGATGCTGTTGTACCCTTCTAAGACGCAAAATTTTGGTCGATTGTTACCGACATTTGATAAAATTACAGCATAAATACACTGTGAATTCTATTTTTAGGGGAATTCGTTTGAATTCATGCACCTAAAACTATACATATATAAATATATGTATATATGTATACACCCGTGGTCTAGCCGAAGTCAACGAAGTAGTTTTTGTTTTTAGTGGACTTTATTGAATTGAAATTCAAAATAAAAGTTTTTAGTGACCTTTAGTCCAAATGCGTTTCGCCCAGGTACAACAGTTGGGCTCATCAGTTAGATGCTGTTGTACCCTTCTAAGACGCAAAATTTTGGTCGATTGTTACCGACATTTGATAAAATTACAGCATAAATACACTGTGAATTCTATTTTAAGGGGAATTCGTTTGAATTCATGCACCTAAAACTATACATATATAAATATATGTATATATGTATCCACCCGTGGTCTAGCCGAAGTCAACGAAGTAGTTTTTGTTTTTAGTGGACTTTATTGAATTGAAATTCAAAATAAAAGTTTTTAGTGACCTTTAGTCCAAATGCGTTTCGCCCAGGTACAACAGTTGGGCTCATCAGTTAGATGCTGTTGTACCCTTCTAAGACGCAAAATTTTGGTCGATTGTTACCGACATTTGATAAAATTACAGCATAAATACACTGTGAATTCTATTTTTAGGGGAATTCGTTTGAATTCATTCACCTAAAACCATACATATATAAATATATGTATGTATGTATATTATTTTGAATTTCAATTCAATAAAGTCCACTAAAAACAAAAACTACTTCGTTGACTTCGGCTAGACCACGGGTGTATACATATATACATATATTTATATATGTATAGTTTTAGGTGCATGAATTGAAGTTTATTGAAGTTTATTTATTGAAGTTTATTTATTTATCCAGACATAATTTACATTTAAGATTAAATCTTTTAAACATGCAAATATTCATATTATGTTGACAAAGATGGAATACAAAATTAAAATTTAATACCTAAAAATTTAAAATAAAAGAGAGAGTACAATTTCAGGAAAAGATAGAGTTGAATAAAATTGTATAAATTCATACTTAGATACAATAAAGAAATAAATGAAGTAAATGAATGCTCCTTAAAAATAAGAACCACTGAAAAATCGAAATAAGTCGCTTTGGATTACATTAAAAGGTCTGGTATTGATCGTTGTTTTGATTTGATGTGGCAGAGAGTTATAGAGTATCAGTGTATGACTGAAGAACAGTCGTCTGGTGATTAAAAGGTTAGATCGTGGCAACAAAATATTGAAGGTTCGTTGCGATTTAGCAAAGTTAATGTTGTCATAGATGTACCTAGGACAGCGGTATTTTAGTATTTTCATCAACAAAAGCACGGATCTATAATCAAAGTAGGAGAATAAATCACATCCCAGCAGAGAAGTTCGATACTGTGAAACATGGTCGTATCTTCGCAAGTTGTATATGTAACGTATAATAGAGTTAAATGCGACAGAAAGTTTGGTCGAATTTGCAGAATCAAGTTTTCCAAAAACTTCACAGCCATACGAAAACAAAGGTAATAAGAGTGAACTGGCTAAGAGTTTTCTTGTTGCTGTAGGGGTGTAACTGCTTGAACGCTATAGGGATCGCAGACCTCCATATATCCTCCCAATTATAGAATTAATGTGGACCTTCCAAGTGAGAGTGGAGTTTAAGGTCATGCCAAGACTGCGAGCTTTTTCAACAAAGGGAACTACAACATCGTTAAGTAGTATTGGAGAAAAGTCAGTTGTTGATATTAAGCTTTTATAGATAACCATACTCAGAGATTTTCGAGGATTTAAGACCAGTGAATTGTCCCGAGCCCACTCGTGTATGGAATCTAGATCCTCGTTCATGCAGCTAATCCCATCCTCAACTAGACCCAAGGGTCTGGCAAGTGAAAGCTGTGCATCGTCCGCGTATAAATCTAGTTCGCTATGAGTAACACAATTGAACAGATCATTTACGTACATGCAGAAGAGAAGGGGGCCCAGTATAGATCCTTGCGGAACACCGGAACTAACAGGAAGAAAAGAGGACATTCTGGGACCAGAAACCACTGCCTGACTTCTTTCACTTAAATAGTTATAAATCAACTTTGCTGCTTGATATGAAAAGCTAAAATTAGTTAAAAGCTTACGATGTAAAGTTGAGTGGCTAAGTGAATCGAAGGCTTTGGAAAAATCTAACATTACAAGAAGAGTGAGTTTATCATCTTCCAATGATTTATGTAGGGAATTAATTTGTTTAAGAAGAGCAGTAGTGCAGTTATGCCTTGGCCGAAAACCAGATTGGTTGTCATGAAGAAGGTTATGGAGCTGCAAAAAGTCATTGATCTGTCTTAGGATTAGTTTCTCGGCTACTTTTGACAGTACTGGAAGAATGCTGATTGGGCGGTATTCAGGTGGGGAGTTGCCATTTTTGGGTATAGGAATAACTTTTGCTGCTTTCCACAAAGCTGGAAAACTTGAAGACATGATTATCATGTTAATAACGTGTGTCAAGGGAAGAACCAAATGGTGATCCATCATTTTCACAAATTTGGGATGAATTTCGTCAACCCCTGAGGCATTAGTTTTAATACTGCGTAAGGCGATAAAAACTTCGTTTGGACTCACATACATGAACGAAAAGTTTTCATAAAGAGGTCGGGTTGCAGCTTCTGGGGTGTTATTGATAGGATTAGGGTTGGAGGTCCGATCGGAATTCGATAGAAAAGTTCTATTGATGGTATCTGGATCGACGGTTTGACAAGTATATTTCTTTGAGTATACACCAGATTTGTTAAGATTTGACCATAGCTGCTTTGTAGGCTGCTTTGCATCGAGTAACCTATCGTAATACCTTTTCTTAGATCTGCGAACTTCATGACTAACTTGGTTTCGAATCCTTTTATAATTTTCCCAGAATGTTGAAATCCTAAATCGTTTCCAACTTAAATAAGCTTGGTTGCGGTCAGAGATTAAATTAAGAATCCTATGTGTTAGCCAAGGGATCTTCGAGTTGGGCAGTGTTTTTGTCACAAAAGGAACGAAAATACTATGCAGGTGGGATATTGCATCATTAATAAAAGCAACTTGGTCATCCACACGGGCCATATATCTTACGGATTCCCAGCTTATGCCACTTGCTGCAACGTGGAGAGCGGGTTGGTTCACCGAATTATAATTTGAATAGGAGAAGGAATTTGCGAACAAACTTGGAGAAAATTGATTAAAAAAAAGGACTTTATTCAAGTTCGAAGTCAAAAAAATATCTAGAAGAGTGGAAGATGTACTCGTAAAGTGAGTTGGTTCGTTGTTCACTCTCTTTATATCAATGGAGTCAATTTTTAGGTGAAAAGAGCTCGTAGTAAGACAATCTGGTTCCAAAAAATTTAAATTAAAATCCCCAGCGATAACAATATCATTATAGCAAGGTGACAAATCTTCTAACACTTTAGATATTACACACAGCCAATGAGACAAATCCCATCTTCAAACTTAAGCTCACCAAACAAGAATTCGGCATTCTCATTGTCAGAAGCAACAATACGAAAATTTAAAGTTGACCTGACGTATATAGCGACACCACCTCCACGCCCCCTTGCACGGTCCATGCGAACAATTTTATAATTTAGGATATCCACGGAGGTATTCTGTAGCTCAGGTCTGAGAAAAGTTTCAGAAACACAAATAATATCGCAAACTGACTTAGAAAACATTTTACGAGTTTCGTCAATTTTAGGAAGCAAGCTCCCAGCGTTAAAGTGACATAAACGTAAGCCTGCATTCTGCCTAAGGAGTGTATTAATAATAACACCAGAAGTGACCGTCTCAGCCAAATGTATGCTATCCAACACCCTGTTGCCACAACGAATCATTCCAACGAAAGAGAAATTTGAAAGGAGCAAGCATGATGATAGTAAAATAGATTAATACAAGGAAAAATAAAATGCACGACTGGGTCGCACGAACTTGCTCTAATGTGTGACAGTGGTGTAGGAGCTTGAGATTTTGATAAAAATAAAATTTTCAAAATTCTTAAAGAAATACTTAAACTAATTTGAACCGAAAAAAAGTACGCCATTTTATTTCTTGGATAAATTTGAATTTATGAGAATAAATTTATAAAAATCTGTGGAGCGGTTTTTGAGAAAAAAAGTTTTTTTTGAAAAACTTTTTGAAACAAATTTTTAAAGAAAATTCGAAAACGCCAGTTTATAGGAATTCAGCAAATACATTTATTTAATATTTTTAGACAAAAATTTAATAAGCCGTTTTCAAAATACTAATTTTTTAATTTTTTTTTTTAAATGCTTTTAAAAATACAAAAAAATATTTTTCAAAAATATTGGTATGCAATACGAATTGCGCTGCCTACAGCTATATGTGTGTGAAATTTCGAAAGAATCGGTTGAGTCGTTTTCGAGATAGTCGAAAGCAAAAAAAACGGTCCTATGGAAAGTACCGTTCTTAGCCATTTTTTAAAACTTTTTTTTCAGCCATATGATTATTCGTACTTAAAAAGTAACACTGATTTTTT
The DNA here is from genome assembly GCA_916050605.2 of Platycheirus albimanus. Taxonomy (NCBI): domain Eukaryota; kingdom Metazoa; phylum Arthropoda; class Insecta; order Diptera; family Syrphidae; genus Platycheirus; species Platycheirus albimanus. The sequence goes on along the minus strand of OU696696.1, from coordinate 159,342,357 downwards.
TAAATAGAAATCGTTAGAGCCGTTTGTGAGAAAAATAAGCTTTAACGTAACGGTTGTATGGCAGGTACCGTTATTTTTTGAGCTAAAAAAAAAATTTCAATTTCCCCTCTGTACAATACCTAAAAAAGTCTATATACCAAGTTTGAAGCAATTCGGCCCACCCGTTTGGGCTGTAGGTCTCTATACATACAGACAGACAGACAGACAGACAGACATACAGACGGACAGAATTTGTAGACCATCTTTTTTCGTCTTCGCTATCATCGTAATGTCATGTTTGATTGTTACCTCAAAACTTTTTTTTTCGACGAATGCATAACTCTCCTTATAGTACCTATAATCGCAAGTAAAAAGTAAAAATAAATAAATTGTGAGGAATAATGTATGTATGTAAGAAAATGAAAGAATTAATTAAGAAAGAATAAAGAAGCTGATGTTTAGATGTAGAAATAAAATGCACGACTGGGTCGCACGAACTTGCTCGAATGTGTGACAGTGGTTTAGGGGCTTGAGATTTTGATAAAAATAAAATTTTCAAAATTCTTAAATAAATACTTAAACTAATTTGAGCTGAAAAAAAGTACGCCATTTTATTTCTTGGATAAATTTTAATTTATGAGAATAAATTTATAAAAATCTGTGGAGCAGTTTTTGAGAAAAAAAGTTTTTTTTGAAAAACTTTTTGAAAAATTTTTTTTAAAAAAATTCAAAAACGCCAGCTTATAGGTACTCAGCAAATACATTTATTTAAAATTTTTAGAAAAAAATTTAATAAGCAGTTTTCAAAATATTAATTTTTTAAATTTTTTACAAAAAAATATTTTTCAAAAAAATTGGTATGCAATACAAATTGATCTACCTACAGCTAAATGTGTGTGAAATTTCGAAAGAATCGGTTTAGTCGTTTTCGAGATAGTCGAAAGCAAAAAAAACGGTCCTATGGAAAGTACCGTTCTTAGCCATTTTTTAAAACTTTTTTTTCAAGCATATGATTGGCCGTACCTAAAAAGCAACACTGATTTTTTAAATCAAAATCGTTAGAGCCGTTTTTGAGAAAAATAAGCTTTAACGTAACGGTTGTATGGCAAGTACCTTTATTTTTTCAGCTAAAAAAAAAAATTTCAATTTCCCCTCTGTATAATACCTAAAAAAGTCTATATACCAAGTTTGAAGCGATTCGGCTCACCCGTTTGGGCTGTAGGTGTCTATACATACAGACAGACAGACAGACATACAGACGGACAGAATTTTAGACCACCTTTTTTCGTCTTCGCTATCATCGTAATGTCATGTTTGATTGTTATCTCAAAACTTTTTTTTTGACGAATGCATAACTTGCCTTATAGTACCTATAATCGCAAGTAAAAATAGTAAATTAGATGAATAAGTAAAAAGTAAAGTTATTGGATGTTTAATGTTGTTAAGACTCGGTGAACTTTTCCAGATTCAGAGTTGATACAATTTGTACAGCATTGCTATTTTCGGATTTTCGCACCCAGACCCGACCAGAGAGAGTGAATACAGCTACGCAATGATTCTTCTTCTTTAACTGATGGCATCTCTCATCAGCTTGTAATTAAGCGGTGACAAACTTTCATTGATATAAATGGGCCCACATGGTATGCTGTTGTGTTGTTTGAAACCAAGGTCAGCGAGCGTCATAGACTTTGCACCCGAATCACACGCACGGCGACGTTTAATGGTGAGACGTACGGCAGATAAAAATGATATTTTGTCGGTAACATTGGACAGTTTCACAACGATTGGAGAGAACGTGGAACCACTTCTAGATGTTGTAGAGGTGCGGAAAATATTTGTTGCAGCAATAGGCCTCTTAAGCGCTACAGAGTCACACAAAGTTGAGAAATAGCAATTAAGATCTTCATCGGGAACAGCAGGGACACCAGATAGGATAATGTCAGCAGCTCGGTGTTGTCTTTCAAGTAAATCTAGTCTTTGTTCGTTGTCTGCCAACTGATTGTTCACCTTATTTAGCTGGATGTCAATTTCAGCCTGGTGGGACTGGATCGAGGCAAGAAGTTTGTTTTCAATGTCATTAATAATACCTTTAAGACCATTGATTGATGTGGAAATATTAGTATTTAAGTCCAAAGATATGCTTGTGAGCTTAGCTTCGATTTCACTGCGAAGATCGGACAGTTTCTGCTCCAAATCTCTTTTGATGTTTTGCATATTTCCCTTGGTAGAGTTGGCAGAAGGTGAAGGTGAAGGCGAACCTGTAGTATTTTTTTTCAAACGATCACTTGCCCTTTTATCTAGTGAGTTCATATTATGGTAGGGAGAAAGAGATGACGATATACGCGGGAGCTAGCAGATAATTCACAAAGAAATTTGGTTGCAAAAAAATTTTGTGATAACTATTTTGGCACAAAAATCAAGTTTATAATTGGGATTTTCACTTGGTATAATTAAGAATTTTATAATTTAAGAGTTTTAGTAAGCAATGTGTAGATATTGGGCGAAAAACTGATGGAAACTGGTAGTAAAGACCCCGATAGAAGAAACACGTGTTAATGCCAAGCAAGTGACATTTCAAGTTCAAACGAATTCAAACGAATTCCCCTAAAAATAGAATTCACAGTGTATTTATGCTGTAATTTTATCAAATGTCGGTAACAATCGACCAAAATTTTGCGTCTTAGAAGGGTACAACAGCATCTAACTGATGAGCCCAACTGTTGTACCTGGGCGAAACGCATTTGGACTAAAGGTCACTAAAAACTTTTATTTTATAATTCTTTAGTGCAGTTATACACTTAAGTGCTAGAAATACAATAATTTCCTAAATCAACGAATGTAACATTCAACATTATTGGCAACAATATATTATTATTTATTATTTTTCCTAAATTATTTTCTTTCATTAACTAAATTAAGTTTTCTTTCAAAAAAAAAAATCTAATAAAATTAAAAAAAGCTAAAAATTTACAAAGCTAAGGTGGCAACCGAAAACACGCATTAACAACAGAGAAAAATATAATAATCATATAAGCATTGACAAATGACAAGAAATGCCCACTTGTGTCCTGTGTGTATCCACACTGACAGAAAGAAAAGAAGGCGATTTTATTTCGATATGAAAATCATTATTGTTTGGTTCTTCGCTTTGCGATTGTCGGGTCCTTCCACAGTCAAATGAAAAGAATCAACCAATAAGTTCAAATATTTTGTTCCTTCGCGGTAATTTTAAAACCCAAATTTGTGTGATACATTCGACGCCTTTGTACACGCACACTTGGACGTGTAACTTTTTTTTTGTTTTTTGTTCTGATACGAGTTTGAGTGATTCATTCAAAGGTCGGGTATACCACCGCCTTTGAGCACCCACACTTAAAAGCGCCACCTTACCTTCTGATTTAATTACCTCTCTATTAAGTAACTTAACTTTATTAATTTACTCTAGTCCAATTGATTTGGGACACATCGTTTTAAACATCAATTAATTTTCTGTTAAGCTTTAATTTAATTCCTTAAATAATGAATATTAATTGTTGATCTTAAATTGAGTTTACCAAGGTCTTAACATTTTAAATGGTATTCTTCTTTGCTCGCTCCTCTCATTCGCTCTTGAACAAATTTAATTTGTTTTATTGCCTGTTCAGCGTCTACTGTAGCTTCCGAGCAGCATATAAATAGGCATAGATTAAAACAGAGCGGCGTTGTTGTTTTATTCCACAGAGATTCTCTACTTAACTGAATAAGTGGAGTTATTTGGAAGATTTTGAACCACCACGACAACAGAGAAGAAAGAGACTAACGTTTCACGAACATATTATTTTGCTAGAACAATCTATTTATTTGGCAACCATGGCTGCCACATGAAATATGAACATTTTCATACATTTCCGCTTCAAGGCCACCAAATCCATCATTGGAATTCAAAAAAATGAAAACAAAAGATGGCTGCCATACATTTCGACCAAAATCCATCAAGCCAATAAAAAAAAAATCCCACTAACACAAAAACCCACCTTAAAAAGCCAGTTCCACTCATACAGAATTCAAATGCTCTCAATTGTGATTCCTTCCATTTTGACCTATTCTCTGCAACTTCAGTGTCGTCATTCTTAAGGTCCACACAAAGTATGTAAATGAGTAAAAAGTGTGGATGCGTGCGAGGCCGACACCGTCGATTCTGGACGCTTCACTATTATAGATTTTATATTCAAAGTCTGCTGAAAAAAATATTTGATCCCTTTTTCATCTTTTGTGATGAGAGATCTGGATATTGTATTGTCTGTGCTTCAGGGCTGAACGAACAATGCAACTATGTATGTTGTTCATTCATTAAACTTTTCATAAAACTTTAATGAAACTGACCAGTTCTTCTATTGATGTCAAGATTTAAAAGAAGATTTGATTCTAAAGCAGTTACGAATAGAATTTTAAAGGTAGTCAGTCAACTTTGAGGTTTATCAATGGAAATAGACAAGAACTCATAAATTTACCTTCAATTAATTGATCTAACATCGGAAACAAATGGACATTTGCTTCATCAGTCATTACCCATCCACCAGTAGTTATTTCAAATCGTCCGGATTGTATTAATTGTCTTAAGGCCTGGAAATTATAGTTTGGTTAGTAGACATTATATTTATTATGTGGTATTTTCGTTATTTACTCGTTGTTTGCTTGGATGAGCTTGATCCCACCACAGTTGTAAGAAACTGATTTCTGACCAAATGAACGTCATGTCAGTATATTCTTGCATTTTAGTAACAATTAAATTTAAAATTTTTCGGGAATCTGTTTGGAAGTAGTTAACGAATGTCTTAAGCCAACCAGGATCATTATGCGAGTGTGGAACAATTATTACCTAAAAAATGATCAGAAATGAACGGAGTATACAAATCGTGAGAGCATATATATATATACTAGCAAAAAGTGCCCGGCGTTGTCCGGGCACCCGAGGTAAGTCTTTTTATGAAATATCTTCCAAATGAAATGAAAAACCCAAAAAGGAATTTTCGTATTTATTTTATCGTATTAAAACGTATTTTTAAACAGTTCTTAGAATATCTTTTATTGGCGCAGTTAGTTTCGTGAACTCTTCTATAATTCTTTAAAAAACAAAATCCAATTTGATTTTGTTTGTCACTCCCATTTTGAATAACCAGACTTTCTTTTCTTTAACTGCCAGTTAGCCGGCATGTTTATAAAGTTTGCGTGTGTGAATGGAAAATATGCAAATACGAAAAAAAGGAAATTAGCTAACAAAGTGTTTTTGTTTACTTCTGCCGTTGCCTTGGATTTAATTCCAAATTGGTGTTTTGTTTTGTTTACTTCTGCAGTTGCCTTTTGTTTAGTTCTGCTTACTTTTGCCGTTGCCTTGGATTTACTTCCAAATTGATTTTTCCTCTAGACATGTTCACAATCATTTTGAAATTAGGGATGTTCGATAGAAGGTACCCGAAATTGAAAACAATAGCATCTCAACGAACATAATTTGACAAAATTAAAATGAAAAACATTTTTTCTTACAAAAATTATTTCTTAGTTTTTAATTTCATTTAAAAGGTATTGCACGAAAAGACTTGCCTTGGGCGCCCAGGCAACGCCGAGTATTTTTTGCTAGTTACTTATAATGGTGTTATTTATGAAAAAAAATTTTTTGGTTTGATTTTTTTTTTTTTTTTGAAGATCTAATTACGGTATACTTCCTATAGAACCGGTCATTTCAAATCAGACTGTCTCTTTAAAAACTGGGTGGATTCAAATAAAATCTTTAATGTGGAAACTCGTTTTATAAAAAAAAACTTTTTTTATTTTTGAATAATTATTTGATCTTTTTTTAAACTTTTTTTCCTGACAAAGACTACAAATTTCTAGATTCACATGCTTATTAAGGAAAAGGGCAACAAATGGGGCAAAAACTGTCCTCCATATTTCATTGTGTGCAGCAATATACTTCAACTGCAACCAGGTATTTCTCTTTGACTCTACCTTATCAAGGATTATTGATTGCTATGTCGTTTGTTTGTTTGCCTTGCCAGCTGTTTATCAAGTGGCGGGATGAGATGACATAAGCTGCACGGACCTTATTATTATGTCTGCTTCAAATAGGCACAATTTCCATGGACATTTTGAACAATTAGGTAATAGTCATAAGGTCTATGAACATTATGTCTATTTAAAAGTGGACATAATGTCTATATTGAAATTTTTGGACTTCAAGTCTAGTTTTATTTATGGAAATTATTTATATATATCAAATGCTTTTGTTTAGGTCAATTTTTTATAATGGGCCTCTGATTCCGATGGCATTTTTCTTTTTAACTTGACGCTACCGATTGAATGGGTCAACTAAAGATATTTGACTATATGGACAAACAATTACTCAAACCGGCATTGTGGTTTCACATCAACAAAAATATATAACAGTTACGTTCCAAAACAGAAATTGGTTTTTTTTATGCATTTGTGATTTTTTTTTTGACGTTTCCATTATCTTGACATTATGTCTATTTCAAAATTTACTAATTAGACATGTAAAAATTTTCGATTTCGCCATAAGGTCCATGGACATTATGTCTATTTCGTTCATGGACCTTATGACTATTTCCAATTGGTCATAATGTCCATGGACATTTCGCCTATTTCAAACAGACATAATGTCCGTGAACCTTATGTCATCCCGCCATTTCTAGAACTTCATTTAAAAGCCTGAAGATTTTTAGTGCCATCGTTTGGCTTATTCAGTGTGCAAAAACTCCAATCAATCATATTGAAATTAAGGATGTTCAAAATGGGATGATTTCGAAATGTGATTTTGTATGCGAAATGATGTAATTTCGAAACTTATTTGGAAATTCGCTACGAAATTACCTAATTTGCCTCAATAAAAACACAGTAAAAGATTTGAAGGTTCCCGAAATGGCCAACTATATAATCTCTGTTTACTTTTTTATTCAACGCACATAATTTGTTTTTAACCTATCGGCGACAATAGCTTTGAAAGTACAAATTGCGCAACTGTGAAAGCTTGCATAGCAAACTTGATTTTCCTTGCTAACTTAACATGTGCGAATAAAAAAGATGACAGTTAAATGTAAAATCCTACCAACTCTTATAGCAGGTGGATGAAAAGTTGGGAACCACCCAACTTTGTTTCAGTTTCTCATGAGCTTACACTTGCAAGCTCATTTTTACTTTTGCCATCCACTGGCGATTGTAAGTTTTCCAATAGGTTCATTTCAAAACTCTCAACAAACTATTTATTTCTAACATATGCCAAACACGCCCCTTCAGCTGAAATGCAAGGAATAATGACGGGCTTACACAAGCATAAATTCACCGGCTAGCGCCTGTAACCGCGAGAGTACAAAATTTTCGCGATTGTAAAGGCTTACACACGAAACTTAATTTGCCTTGCAAACTTTCCATGTGTGCATGAAAAAATTCATACTTCTTAAATACATGGGAAACCTTAGCAACTGCTGTTACCGGCCGGCGCGCGCATGAAAAGTTGGTGAGCAAAAGACTCTTATTATACTTTCATGCATGTTCCCAACCAACGCGTAAGTGTAAGTTTACACATGCTTTTTGCCTTCATAAATTCATTCATGTGTAAACCGCACAAATCACAGAAAAGGAACACGTTTAATGTTGAATTTCTTTCGTCGAATTCTTCAAAATTTTTCATTCTGGGGTTCTCTATCATACGGGCGTATTTTTAATAAATGTGTCTTTTTCAGTCGTTTCATTATAAAAGCAAGATTTGGATAAAAGAATTACCGCACTATACGGAACTACGAGAACTCGTACCTACATTTTACTGCAATACGTTATTTAATTGATGTGAGTTTTAAGCATGCACGAAGTCGCTGGTTCCATTAAACGTGAAAGTAAAAATTTTGGCGAAAGAGAACAGCAGCGGTGCGACACTAAATGTAATTTTGGAACGAAGTTCCTTATCGCGCGTTGTGAAAGGGGGCTAGACGGAAAAAATTCTTACGAAAAGTTGTCACGACACTTTTTGCTATAGCAAGCTATTGTAAGCATGTTTCTCTGTCTCTCTCTGTCTCTATCTCTCTCTCTCTCTCTCTCTCTCTCTCTCTCTCTCTCTCTCTCTCTCTCTCTCTCTCTCTCTCTCTCTCTCTCTCTCTCTCTCTCTCTCTCTCTCTCTCTCTCTCTTATAGAAAGCAAGCCAGATATTTTCAGGGTGTCGCGACGATTATATTTGTTGAGTGTATACAGGTTTTTTGTACATAATAAATCCTGATGTTTGGATGTTTGTTGCTGACTAACGCCAGAACGGCTAAACGGATCTGGATAAAATTTGGCACAGTGATAGCTTATAGTCTGGAATAGCATATTGGCTGCTTTCTATCCCTGTAAAATGTATGGTTCCCGTGGGATAGATTTATTTAAATTTTTGAAATTATTCCAGAATAGTTGAACTCATCTGAATCAAATTTAGTACGGAGATAGGTTATAGTCTGGAATAGCATATTGGCTACTTTTTATCCCGGTAAAATATATGGTTCCCATGGGATAGATTTGTTTTAATTTTTGAAATCACACCAGAATGGCTGAACGGATATGAATGAAATTTAGCAGAGAGATAGATTATAGTCTGGAATAGCAAATTGGCTACTTTTTATCCCGGTAAAATATATGGTTCCCGTGGGATAGATCTGTTTTTATTTTTTAAATCACACCAAAATGGCTGAACGGATCTAAATGAAATTTAGCACAGAGATAGATTATAGTCTGGAATAGCACATACGTTTCTTTTTACCACGGTTTAATGTAGGTATGGAATTATAAAGCTATAAAAGAAAAAGAAGCTATATTACGATAGACGACTCCTCAAGCTACAGTTTTGATTATCTTAAACGCGAGCGAAGCCGCAGGTAAAGGCTATTAATAAATATTATTATAACTTTAAAAAAAATAAAATTTTATTACAATTATTTCACTAACTAATCGAAAGGAATTTCGTTCCATCCGGGTGTCCCTTGACACCTCTCAACTCTTTTTTATGTATATTTTTGCTTAAGTCATGTATATGAAAAAAGAATATACATACAAATCGAAATTCTTCTTCTTGTTTTGATGTCATATTCCTTTTATTATATCGGATAAAAATTGACCGTCCTCGTTTAGAAGTTATGTTATTGTGAAAAAATAAAATAAAAATGACACTTGACACATGTATACAACAAGTAAGAGAAGATTTTTGTTTGTGTTTTTTCTGTTCATTTTTGTGTCTTCCGTGGCTAATTTCGAATTAAAGAAAAAATCATACGGTTGAGACAAACGGCGGGATGACATAATGTCCACGGACATAATGTCCATGGACATTATGTCTGCTTCAAATAGACATAATGTCCATGGACATTGTGACTAATTGGAAATAGTCATAAGGTCCATGAACGAAATAGACATAATGTCCATGGACCTTATGACGAAATCGAAAATTTGGACATTATGTCTAATTAGTAAATTTTGAAATAGACATAATGTCCACATGATGGAAATGCCAAAAAAAATCACAAATTCATAAAAAAGAGACGAATTTCTGTTTTTTAACGTAACTGTTAGGTTTTTATATTTTGTTTGATATGAAAACACAAAGCCGGTTTGAGTAATTGTTTGTTCATAGGCAAATTTCTTTAGTTCACCAATTCAGTCGGTAGCGCGAAGTTAAGCAGAAATATGGCATCGGGGTCAGAAGTATTAGAAGTTGAGTTTATTTCGGGTTTTCGGAAAAATAGTGTTTTACTATATGTTGTTACAGAAAAACAATTATATCGGCAAAAACATAAGTACGATGATCGAACGAGATACGTTTGCTACAATTCAAAGTGTAATGCGAGTGTTATTTTTTATAAAAATAGTAATGAGTGGAAAAAAACAGAAAATAATATACACGCTCATTCCACGCAGGAAGAGCTCGTTAAAAAAATGAATTTAATAAATTCCATTAAAAGTGGTTGCTCTAATGTAAATTTAAAAAGAAGTTCCATAAAGGAAGTATTTGATAGGGAATGTCGCGACAACAAAGATTCTGCTCACCTGGTGCAGTACGGCAAAATGCAAAGACATCTTTGCCGTATCGCGCGAATTTTTCGCTACTATTTTTTACATATTTCAAAAGAAAGCATTTGAAATATGTAAAAAATAGTAGCCAAAAATTCGCGCGAATTTTTGGCTACTATTTTTTACATATTTCAAATGCTTTCTTTTGAAATATGTAAAAAATAGTAGCGAAAAATCGCGAATTTTTGGCTACTATTTTTACATATTTCAAATGCTTTCTTTTGAAATATGTAAAAAATAGTAGCAAAAAAATCGCGCGAATTTTTCGCTACTATTTTTTACATATTTCAAAAGAAAGCATTTGAAATATGTAAAAAATAGTAGCCAAAAATTCGCGCGAATTTTTTGCTACTATTTTTTTTATTATTATTAACATATATTATTAAAAAACCAAACACACTATCATTTCTTTTAATTTTTCAGCTAAGCTCAGTATGGACATAATGTCCATAAATAAAACTAGACTTGAAGTCCAAAATTTCAATACAGACATTATGTCCACTTTTAAATAGTCATAATGTCCATGGACCTTATGACTAATTCCTAATTAGTCACAATGTCCATGGACATTATGCCTATTTGAAGCAGACATAATGTCCATGGACATTATGTCCGTGGACATTATGTCATCCCGCCGAGACAAACACGTTGGTGGTGTGTTTTTTTTTTTTCATATCATAGTCGGGCCATTTACAATTTGTTCGCGGGCCATATTTGGGCCCGCGGGCCTGGGGTTGGGCAGCGCTGCATTATAGCAAGTTCGTGCGACCCAGTCGTGCACTTTATTAAACAATCGTTGTTATTACATTTTAAAAATAGCTTTCACTTACATATAATATAAAACAAAATTCTTAATTATTTTTGAGCTAAAAAAAATTATCGACACAAAAAAAATTCGAAATAATATTGGAATTTTGTCGTGCTTTATATTGGAAGTTTTTTGACGTATATAAAATCTTAATACACACAAATGTAGGAATTTTAATCTTTAAAAAGTAATAAGTGTGTTTTTTTTTCTTTGGGTGGGCATTGGATGAGATAAATTGAAAAATCAAAAAAAAATTTAACTCGCAAATTTGACACTTTTTCGACAATAACGTTTAATCGGAAGGGGCAGTCAACAAAGTTCTTGAACTAAAACCTTACAGAATGTTTTTTCATACAAAAGCACACAAAAAACTACCGTACGACTAATAACAGGTGAGAAAATCGAGTAAACGCTTTTTAAAGCTTTTTTCAAAATGGCGGACGACGCATTGGGTTTTTTTCCAATTTTCCGGTTTTATTATTTTCCGCGAGAGTCCTTAAAATAAAACAATAAAATTCTCTTTACATATTTTTTTTTTTAGATATTTTTGCTTATTTTACTGGACTATAACACAGTAGGAAACTCAGGTTACTATTTTTTTAAACAATCTGTCTTCCTCTCATAGAACCATTTTTTTCAAATAAGGTTTTCTCATAAACTAATATTCCGATTTCCGATTTTGTATTTGGAAATATTTCGAAAATAGTGGATTGATTTTTTTCAAAACAGTTTTTGCAGATGAAGACTACAGATTTTTTTATAATGATATGCCTACTCAAAAATTTTTTTTTAAATATTTTCTCGAAAAGTTTAAAAAAAAAACCTTTGTTTAATAAAACGGGTCGAACGATTTTTATATGCATGCATATGTATATTTAATTTGGAAATAAATCTAAGGCAACGGCAGAAGTAAGCAAAGCTAAACAAAAGGCAACTGCAGAAGTAAACAAAACGAAACACCAATTTGGAAATAAATCCAAGGCAACGGCAAAAGTAAACAAAAACACTTTTTTAGCAAATTTCCTTTTTTTCGTATTTGTTCTTCGATACAGCGGCTGCGTTTAGGGCAGGAATACAATATAGCGTTGCCAGCTACTGGCACAAAAATTGCAACACACGCATATTTTCTATTCACATACACAAACTTTATAAACATGCCGGCTAACTGGCAGTAAAAGAAAAGAAAGTCTGGTAATTCAAAAAGGGTGTTTCAAATAAAATCAAATTGTTTTTTGTTTTTTAAAAACTTATAGAAGAATCCACGAAACTAACTGCGCCAATAAAAGATTCTAAAAATTATTTAAAAATACGGTTTAATACGATAAAATAAATACAAAAATTCTTTTTTGAGTTTTTTATTTCATTTGGAAGATATTTCATGAAAACAATTAACTCGGGTGCCCGGACTACACCGGGCACTTTTTGCTTGTATCAGATAAAACTTGACCGTCCTCATTTAAAAGTTATGTTATTCTGAAAACATAAAATAAAAATGACGCATTATATGTGACGCATGGTATGCCGCCTTATTCATCTACCATCTACCATTACCCATTTACCATTTACCACTTGCGATTAACTATTTACCATTTACCACTTGCCATCGTATCCATCCACAATCCTCCATCCTATTCATATACCATCCTATCCATCTACCAACCTATCCATCCACCATCTACACCTAACATTATGTGGCGTCCGGATAGCGACTACATTGTGTTCCTGCCCTATATATATAGAGCAGCCACAGTACAAACAGCGAATAAGAAAAAAGGAAAAGGAGAAACGTCAATAATATTTGAGAAATATAAAATTTCTCATGTGAATCTAAGAGGTAAGTTCAAATATTATTAAATTAAACTAATTTAAAATAATTTATTTCTTAATTTAAATAGCCTTTAACCTGGCCAGTGAATGGGGCAAGATTTTAGAATCCACTGTATTGCGAGGTAAGTGGTGTGTCGTCAGTTTATCTGCCATATACAGACAAACTGGCACACAAACAAAATTACTCTTTTATATATAGTAGAGATATGTATATGGAGAAATATTTTATTTACTTTTAATTTGAATTATTAAAATTGTTTCACCGGTTAAAAAAATTGTTTTGTCGAAAACTACCTACTCCAAAGAACTGATTTGTTGTTTTAAATAATTGGTAAATATTGATCACAAAGCTTTAAACTTATTTATTGATTTATTGAATCATTGAATAATATTTCTGCTCGTAATTAACCTATACCTAAAAGAAAAACATAATTTCATACCTTTTAACCCAACACGCACCATTGTATATTGCTAGGAATATTTTTTATCACAAAAACAAACAACGAAACCGAAACCAAACACACGACTGCGATTAAATATAATATAATTTAAACTAATTAAAACTAAACTATTTGGATTGCCCGAATCCAAAAACAAAACGCGAATATATTTGTTAAAAAAAAAAAAAAAAAAAAAACGAACGCACAGAGACAATGTGCTACACGACTTGAAAAACTTGAATCTAACGCGAAACGTCAAACAGCGGTGTGTTTGATAACAAGTGAACAATAAAAAAAAATATATCCCTAGCCAGACAGCAAATGCAGTGCTGTCTCCCGTTAGCTCAGCTGGGAGTGGGTTCGATAAGAACAACAGTTTTATTAATCGCGTTCGATTAATAAAACGAAACGGTGAATTGAATTTATATGTATAAATAGAGTACGGGAGTGTACTCATAAACGAATGGGTGCCAGGAAACTATTATGGTAGTTTGCCTTACCAAATGGAAGCTGAAAAATGCCTTCAATTTTAAGAAAATAAACAATTGAATTATTATTCCCAATGGGAAGTGGAATTATTTTATTGATTGGGAAGTGATTCTCCTGGGAAACCTTGGCAGAAGGCCTGGACGCAAACCCAGAGTCTTTTCAACTAAAGGAAAACAAAACAATATTATTTCGAGGTTAGCAGAAGGCTTATTCTCGAAATTTAGAATAGGTATAAGCAAAATAAAAGAAAATAGCGAACAGTATTTTGTGTCAGGGTGACACAAAGGAAGATCACAATGGTAACGCAAGGTAAAAATAAAAAGGTCACGTGTCCCCCAATCTTGGGAGAAGACGAACAATCTGCGAAGGCCTACTCAAACACAAATTTATTTGCCCCACACAGGGTCATAAACAAAACGAATTTAAGCAAACTAAACAAACAATAGACAAGCTAAAATTTCTGGTCTCAACCAGACACAAAAATACTTAGCTTCGTAAAATCACCTACCAGAAAATGTACTTACAGTTCGTTAGAATTGTAATACATTTCCGAATATGTGTCCGGGAAAAGAAAAAGGTAATATTTTCCATCAGAAAAAAAACAAACTAAATGTGAATTATAAGCAACCAAAAATCAAATGAATAAAAAAAACGACTTATTAATGTAAAAGAAAATTTAATTTGAAAGCACACCAAAATGTAAATTATAAAAACAAAGAAAAAAGCTACGTTCCTTTACTATTTTTCAACAAAAAGATAAAGCTACGTTACTTTACAAATCGGATGCGTTGGTATTCGGTTTCAAATCCTTGACATTCCAAGTTCCGCGGTCTTTATTATTACTATCTTCCAGCAAGTAATTCCAAGGTGACAAACGCTTTTTAATTCTAAACGGACCCACAAACTTCAATCCTAATTTCGTGGCGTAATAATTCGCGGCATCCGACAAAGAGAAATTTCTACGCCATACAAGCTCGCCGGGGTGATATTGAACATCACGCCTTCGAAGATTGTAGGCTTGGGCAGATCTTTTAGAAGCTGCCTGTAATTTTTCTTAAGTATCGTCTCTAAGCTCTTTGAAACGGTTATCGATCTCGACCTGATCTTGAACCGTTTCGGAGCTATCTTCTACTACTGGTACTTCTCGACCAAAAGTGACCATATCTTACTTTACTTAAGGTGGCGCAGACAGTCCATTGTGGACCACGGCCTCAACCAACAGTGTCGATCAAGTACTCGTCGTGTGCGGTCGCGTTGCTTCTGTGCGCGTGTGTCACCCAAAATAATCGAAAAAAAAAAATAAACCAAACCCAATCCATATATCACATACACAGTGCAATTTAATTAATATCAAAAACTAAACCCAGCCCTTTTCGTTACCCAAAATTAGAAAAAAAAAATAAATAGAATAAATCAGTGAAAAATAAAAAGAAGAAAATAAAAAAAAAAAAAAAATATATATACACCAAATACCTCGCTAGCATTCGCAGCACAGCATCCAACAATACCTATCCTCTCCACCCGCGCCACACATAACTGTTGCTTTCTATGCAATGCAAGCCTCTTGTGAGGCTTATCGCAAGAGGTTTTGCATTGGATGGTGAGCAGCATTTGATGTATATTCTTTCGTGTTTTTTTGTCTATATTAATTCCCGTTTGCAAATTGTTTTATGGGCATAACACCTAGGACAGTTTGTTTATAATTGGAATTAATATGGGCCTATACTGCACGTCTGAAATTAGTTTCGTCAAAGTTGAATCTTTTGTGTTTAGTTTTTCAAAATGGTAAGTGATTTTTGTGTTGTATATTCAAATGTTCGTGGGCTAAGAAAGAATTTCTTTTCTGTGTACGCCCATACTGTGCAATACAGGCCAGCTGTTTTGGCATTAAGTGAAACCCAGGTTGGACAGAATACTGATTTATCAGAATTTTCTTTGTTTGGATATAACTTAGTGCCATTACTTTTTTCCCACCATGGTCTTGTCGTTTATGTTAGGAATGATATTGCTTGCCAGAGCCTTCCCCAATATGGGCATTGTTCTAATACGAACTTTAATTTCCTGTGGCTCAAATTCACTGTCCGCAAGCATATCATTCATTACTGTTTTCTTTACAGGAGTCCGAATCTTGACAGCATGTCTACTTGTGATGAGTTAGATGTTTTGTCAGATTCAATTTCCCGAATTGTTTCCCATTGTCCTCACACTGAAGTCGTGATTACGGGCGACTTCAATGTACACAATTCAAGTTGGCTCCGATATTCTGGCCAGACAACACTCGAAGGAAGGTATACCGAGATCTTTGCTGAGTATAACCATCTTACCCAGCTTGTCGATGAGCCTACTCGTATACCGGATGTTGATGGGCATTCCGCCCATACTCTTGACTTGTTCCTTACTTCCCATCCTGATAAATATACTATTAAAGTAACTTCTCCATTTGGCACCTCAGACCATTGTGTCATTTCAGCTAATTTCTCGATCTCCAACCATTCAGTTAAAGAAAAAATTCCCACTGGGACCGTTTGGCAATACGAGAAAGCCAACTGGGACGGTCTGAATATTTTCTTTCGCAACTTTAACTGGTCATTATGCTTCCTCGATAATGACATTGATGCCAGTGCTGAAATGATTACAGAAGTGATTTTTCTTGGAATGAGAACTTTTGTCCCTCACAGAACAAAATGTATCAAACCAAAAGAAAAGTCTTGGTTTTCCGAAGAGTGTAAAGAAGCTATCAGGTGGAAAGAAGTAAGCTTCCGATCCTACAAAGCCAACCCAACTGAGGAAAATCGGAAGAAACACAAACAAGTTAGGAACTCGTGCAACTCCGTTATACACAAAACGAAATTTTTACATGACCAGAAGTTACGGCAAAAAATTCTGCAATGTCCAAAAGGCAGTAAAAACTTCTGGTCATTTGTATAAAACGTCAAGAACTCAACGTCATCATCAGTTCCAACGCTCATCGTCGACGATAAACCCATTGTCAGCTCTTCAGAGAAGGCGAATATGCTCGCAGCTCATTTTGCTGCAAGTTCTACGTTGCCTGCAAGCAACGATGCCCCTCCTGTACTTGAGAACGTTAATTCTTTTATGGGACAGATATTTTTCCGCACTCGTACAGTAGCAAGAGTACTTCAAGATCTTGATATACACAAATCCGCTGGCCCGGATGGTATACCCCCTATTCTTCTGAAGAAGTGTTCTTCATCTCTGGCAAAACCACTGCGTAAGCTTTTTCATCGCTCCTATCGTTCAGGAATCTTTCCTAGTAGATGGAAAACAGCATTTGTCCAACCCGTCCCAAAAAAAGGTGACTCCTCCTCCCCTTCCTCCTACCGACCAATTGCACTTACGTCCCTTCTTTCCAAGGTCATGGAAACGCTGATAAATCGTCAGCTCAAGACATATCTCGAAGATCGGGAGCTTTTAAATGACCGGCAATACGGCTTTCGCAGCAATCGTTCCACTGGTGATTTGATGGCATATCTCACCGAACAGTGGAACAAATCTGTGCATCGCTTTGGCGAAAGCAAGATTATTGCGCTTGATATTTCAAAGGCATTTGATAGAGTTTGGCATGAAGCTCTTTTATCGAAAATGCGTGCATTTGGTATCGATGTTACTCTTATTCGTTGGATTAGAAGCTATCTTCTGGACCGTTCAATACAAATTGTATTAGACGGTTTCAAGTCTGATCTCCACAAAATAAATGCTGGTGTGCCCCAGGGCTCCGTTCTGTCTCCGACTCTCTTTCTCATTTTTATAAATGATCTCTTGTCTGTGACTTCTAATCCATTAAATTGTTTTGCTGATGACTCAACCCTCAGCTTTTCGTATACGTTTGATAATTCACGGCCTTCGCCTTCGGACGTGTTATTACAGCGAAATCGTATGATAAGCTCGTTAAACTCCGATTTAAACAGCATTGTAAATTGGGGTACTAGAAATCGTGTGGAGTTTAATGCGTCGAAAACTCAATGCTGTCTTTTGTCGATGAAGCTAAACATACCCCCTATGCCATTATCCATGAATGGTACTTGCATCGAGGAGGCCGAAAAGCTATCAGTACTCGGTATGTGTATCAGTGACAATCTTCGTTGGAATGATCATATACTTGAGATTGCCAAGAATGCTGCAAGATGCTTAGGCTTTCTTAACAGATGCAAGAAGTTTTTCACCCCTTCTGATCTGGCTACAATTTACAAAGCGTTTATAAGTCCTAAACTCGAGTATAACTCCCATCTCTGGGCAGGTGCTTCTCAAACTTTTCTCCACCTGCTCGACAGAGTTCAGAAAAAAGCGTTAAAATTGATAGGAGAGAGAAACATTATGGAAACATTTCCGTCACTCGAACAGCGTCGAAATGTCTCATGTCTTTCCTTATTTTACAGTTTCTTTTACAAAAAATGCTCACTCGAGGTAGCCAGCTGCGTTCCACCCCTTAAACATTTCCCCCGTAATACTCGTCTTGCTAGGAACGCTCATCAGTTTACACTTGAGCCCAATTTCGGACGTACCGTGAAATATAGAGATTCTTTCTTTAGCCGTACAACACGAATGTGGAATGGATTGCCTGGCACAATTTTTCCTTACCATTTTGATCTTCAAACATTCAAGATCAATGTTCATCGACACCTCCTTTCCCTTCCTTCCTAACTTCCTATCGCTCGCGCTGTGAATTATCATTAAAAGGGCTATAACAAACCCCTTGAGCGCGTGTGCATTATAAAAAAAAAAAAAAAAACAATCCTCGCCAGCTAGGCCGGTCCCTAGCCAGTGGCCTCCAGTTGCGCACACCAAGTTTGTTGAGGTCGTTTACCACTTGATCGCGCCACCTTAGATAGGGTCTTCCAGAACTGCGTCGGCCCTCCGGGTTGGAATTGAAGACTCGTCGGGCAGGAGCGTTTTCGTCCATACGCTCCACATGACCCAGCCATCTAAGCCGCTGAATTTTCAGCTTCTTAACCAAGTCAATGTCGCTGTATAGCCCGTACTATACAGTTCGTCATTGAATCTTCTCCTCCATACTCCATTGATACATACAGGCCCGAATATCACCCGAAGAATCTTTCTCTCAAAGCACCCCAGCCTGTATTCATCCGATTGTGTCAGTGTCCACGCTTCTGCCCCATACAGCAGGACTGGGATGATAAGGGTCTTGTATAGTGTCTCCTTGGTCCTATGAGAGAGGGCTTTACTACTTAGATGCCTTCTTAGCCCGAAGAAACAGCGATTGGCAAGATTGATTCTTCGACTGATCTCTTCACTGATGTTGTTCTGAGAGGTTATAGTGGAACCCAAATAGACAAAGTCCTTGACAACCTCAAAGTTATATCTGTCCATTGTAACGTTTTGTCCGAGCCTACGGTGATGATCTACTTCACCCGAGGACAGCATATACTTTGTTTTATCTTCATTTACAGCCAGACCCATTCGAGCCACTTCCACTTCAATACTTGCGAATGCTCCACTGACAGCGCGCTTCGTTCTTCCAATAATGTCAATATCATCAGCATAGCCAAGTAATTGAACGGATCTAAAAAAAATCGTACCGCTGGTGTTGACATGCGAGTTGAGTACGATTGCCTCAAGAATGATGTTGAAGAGGTTACATGACAGCGCGTCACCCTGTCGTAAGCCTTTCTCGACATTTAATGAGTCGGTGGTGTTCTTACCAACCTTGACGGAGCAGCGAGAGTTCTCCATAGTCATCCTGCATAATCGAACGAGTTTGGCAGGGATGCCAAGAAGCGACATGGCTCTGTATAGCTCGTTCCTGTTTACGCTGTCATAGGCGACTTTAAAATCGATAAATCGATCTGGAATTCTTGGGTCTTTTCCAAAATCTGCCGAAGTGTGAAAATTTGGTCGACGGTTGACTTACCGGGTCTGAAACCACACTGATAGGGGCCAATCAGTTCACGTGCGAAAGGGTTCAGACGTTCACACAGAATGGCCGACAAGATTTTATAGGCGACATTTAGGAGACTTATACCTCTGTAGTTGGCGCAGCTTAGAGTATCTCCTTTCTTGTGGATAGGGCACACAATGCTGAGGTTCCATTCGTCAGGCATACTTTCATCCGACCAGATTGTACAGATGAGTTGGTGTATGCTCCTCACCAAGTCATCTCCCGCTGCTTTGAAGAGTTCAGCCGTAAGGCCATCAGCTCCAGCAGCCTTGTTGGACTTTAGTTTAGATATTGCTATCCGAACTTCTTCTTGGTCGGGAGGACGGAAATTTTGTTCATCATCATCCAAATCTAATGGATCATTCTGCCTGACAGCGATTAGTTGGTTGTCTTCGCCGTTTAACAGTCTGCAGAAGTGTTCTTTCCAAATTCTCAGCACCGACTGTGTATCTACAATGACATTCCCACCCTCGTCTCTACATGCTTCCGCTCGGGCTTTGTAACCCTTGGACGAATGCTTTACCCTTTGGTAGAACTTTCGAACATTGCTTCTGCCGTAGCACCCCTCAATAGATTCAACCATTCCTTTTTCCAGTTCTCTTTTTTTTTCTTCTGAAAAGCCGATGTTCCTCTTTCCTCTTTTGCTGGTACACCGCACGGAAAGCGCTCTTGGCAGCTCTAGTTCTGGCATTCAGAACTGCATGATAGGCTTCGTCTTTGGCCAAGTGTGCGAGCCTGCACTCATCATCAAACCAGGTGTTTCGTTGTGGTCGCCTAATGAAACCCAAAACATCCGTGGCAGCGGTTTTGATGGCCATTTTGCAATGTTGCCACTGGGCCTCTGGGTTTGGCGCAGGCGCCGGGCTTGTCAAGAGATAAGAGGAGACATGATTGGCAAAGGTTGTGGCGGTCTCTTGCGATTGTAACTTTGCAACATCAAACTTTCTCACAGTGGATGTTCGATTCTGCGGTCTGGTGGAGATCCGCATTCGCACTTTAGCTACAACAAGGTAGTGGTCCGAGTCTATGTTGGCCCCTCGGAAAGTGCGGATATCCATGACACTGGACGCATGTCTGCTATCAATCGCAATGTGATCAATTTTGTTGACGGTATTTTGATCAGGAGACCGCCAGGTCCCCTTGTGAATATTGAGGTGTGGGAAGTATGTGCTAGCTAAGATGACACTTCGCCCCGCAGCTAAGTCGATTAGCCTGTGTCCGTTACCGGAAGTGTTGTCGTGCAGGCTATGCTTTCCGGCTGTCGAGCCAAAGTTACCCTCCTTTCCGACTTTGGCCTTGAAGTCACCAAGAATAAACTTAGTGTCGTACTTCGGGCATTCATCATACGTCTTCTCGAGAAGATCGTAGAATTCTTCTTTGGTCGTGTCATCTTTTTCCTCCGTGGGGGCGTGGACGCAGATCAGCGAGATGTTGCTGAATTTGGATTTAATGCGGATTGTGACAATGCGTTCGCTTATGCCACGAAACCCCAAGACTTCTTGCCTAAGCCTTCTTCTTATCACAAATCCGCATCCAAATAGCTGCTGTTTCCTTGTCATGTAGCACTTGGCGTAGTAGATGTCACAGTTTTTCATCCTCCTTGTGCCTTCACCATCCCATCGCACTTCTTGGATGGCTGTGATGTCGGCTTTGACACCATCTAGGGCCTCCACTAATTGTTCGGCTGCACGTGGTCTGTTAAGGGTCCGGACATTCCACGTGCAGAACCGAAATTCGTTGTCCTTGTTTCGTTTGCTAGGGTCGTCATCAGTAGGGTCATCCATATCCGAGGCACTTGGTTGTTTCGGAACAAGAGGTTTTTTACGTGGTAGGGAAGTTACCCCTACGCACAACCCCCAACCTGGGGGACCAGGCCCTATGCTGCTCTCCTTGGACAAAAGGAGCTGGAGAAATCCAGAGTCAGTAACCCACTACGGGGATGAGAGAGCTACCGTTGGTCCTATATGGGCCCATCCGCCACCTTCTCTACTTCACTACCCTGACTAATAGTAGTGAAAGGACCCAAGGACCTGAGCTCCGAATATGTCGAAGTAGCTCAATGGGGTGCCTACCATATTGTCTGTAAGCGTCGCCGTTGGTTCACTCAATTGGAAGCTCATCCGCCGCTCGCTTGCTTTCTGAGGGGTTCGTACAGAATAAACTGCTACCCAACAAGAGAAACAGAGGAGCTTTATGGCAGGGCAATTATAGTGTTGTTATTTTTCTGTGATCAACACTCGCGCTTATAAGTTCAGCAAGTCAAGTCCGGGTGAACAAGACCAGTACCCGATGGCTACCACTTGGAGGTAAAATAAGCACAATTGATGAGACAGTTGCAACGCTGGTCATCGCCATGCTGATACCAATCAGGGTCTACCCTATTCATACAGCACCCAGCCATGTGACCATATCCCTTCCAAAATTTGTATAGTAAGGAGAAACTCCTAAAACCTCATGCTGTGATGTGCGAATCGTGCACGCCACCTTCTGCAACTGTGAATCCACACTCTGTGGTTTTCAGCGACGTAAGCCCTCAACGTTGTCTTAGTGATCTGATTTATCCTTTCCGCAGGATTCGCCTGCCGATGATAATGGGCTGTGAATTTTATTTCCGAAGCGTACGCCTGGCAAAGCGTTTTCAGTTCCTTGGAACGGAAATGAGGGCCGTTTTCACAGACTATCACCTTGGGAATGCCAAAAAGAAGGAAGACGTTGTCTTTTACCTCTCTACAAATTGATTTGGCCGTAGTCGACCTCAACAAAAAGAGCAGTGGAAACTTTGAAAAGTAATCCACTACCATCAATATATATAAGTAAAACCCCTACTCAACTTAGGAAGCGGACCTACCGAATCTACACAAATCATCTCCCATGGTGATTTGATTCCTGCCCTCTCCGTCATCAAACCAACTGGCTTATCATTCACCGGCTTTACCTGTTGGCAAACTTACAATTCCTAACATACCTGATTATATTGGCCCTCATTTTTGGCCAGTAAAATATTGCCATTATTCTGGCGAAAGTTCTCCTAACACCCATGTGTCTTGCTATTGGACTCATGGTTCTCTTGCAAAATACCTATTCTTTCATTTTAACCTATCACTCTCTTCCACTCTTGATTCGTCTCATGTACTACGACATGATTTGGCTTCACCAGTTTGAACAACTTACCTTGTTCAACTCTCCAAGCTGGAAACATAAGTGGATTGGCATTGACTGGAGAAATCATTTTAGCCACCCAAGGGTCTAAATCCTCTTCTGAGATACCACCCATCTGTGGCACTCCTCGAGAGAGCATATCCTAAACTATAACCTTCGATATACGGTCGCAGCTTCTCAATTGCCCAACGAACAGCCAAGCATTCTTTCTCTGTTGTGCTATAATTCCTTTCGTTACGATTAAATGACCTACTAAGGTAACAGACAACCTTTTCTTCCTCATCAAAAATCTGTAAAAGAACCGTATCGATTCCATAATGTGAAGCGTCTGTTTGAACGACAAATGGTGGTTTAAAATCTGGGCAAGTGAGTATAGGTGCTGTCACCAAACACTCCTTTGCCTTCCTAAAACTATCCTCACATTCCTGACTCCAAATGGACTTTTTATTTTTCTGCAACAGATCTGACAAAGGCCTAAGCAATTCTGCAAAAATTGGTACAAAACGACGGTACCACGAAACTGACCCTATTAAACTCCTAAGTTCTTTAATATTTTTCGGTCCTGGAATCCTAATCATGCTTCCCACTCTTTTTGGGTCTACATGTAACCCATTATATAACCTTAACATTTAAGAGAGGGCATGCAAAAGTTGCATTTTTCCCTTACTTACTTACTTATGTTGACGCCACTGGAGCGTGGTGCTCCTGGGCCTTGCTGAGAATGCCCCTCCAGCCGGCTCGATCTCTAGCCTGCTTTCTCCAATTTTGTACTCCAATTTGACGGATATCTGCCTCTACCTGGTCGCTCCATCGAAGATGAGGTCTACCTTGGCTTCTGACTCCCTCGGGTTTGGCGTTGAAGACTTTACGACCATCTTAGTCTTTGGATTCGAATTTTTCTGGCTAGGCTTATGTCGCTGTACAGCTCGTACAGTTCGTTATTGTATCTTCTTCTACATTTGTTGCTTTCTCAATTTACGCAGACAGGACCATAGCTCGATCTCTAGCCTGCTGTCTCCAATTTTGTACTCCAAGTTGACGGATGTCTGCCTCTACCTGGTCGCTCCATCGAAGATGAGGTCTACCTTGGCTTCTGACTCCCTCGGGCTTGGCGTTGAAGACTTTACGACCATCTTAGTCTTTGGATTCGAATTTTTCTGGCTAGGCTTATGTCGCTGTACAGCTCGTACAGTTCGTTATTGTATCTTCTTCTACATTTGTTGTTTTCTCAATTTACGCAGACAGGACCATAGATCGTACGCAGAACTTTTCTCTCGAAAACTCCAAGTGAATTTTCATTAGATTGGGAGAGGGTCCATGCTTCCGCACCATATAGCAGGACCGGGATGATGAGTGTTTTAAACAGTGTCACCTTGGTTCTTCTCGATAGGGCTTTATTCCTCAATTGCTTACTCAGCCCATAGAAACAGCGATTAGCAAGAGTTAGTCTGCGTTTGATTTCAGCGCTGATGTTGTTGCCTGTGCTTACAGCAGTGCCCAGCTAGAGAAATTCACTAACTACCTCGAAGTTATACCTATCAATGGTTACGTTCTGACCAAGTCGGTGGTGGGATTGGACTTTTGTTGATGGAAGCATATACTTCGTCTTATCCTCGTTTATTTTCAGCCCCATTCTGCTTGCTGCTAACTCCATAGTAGTGAAAACACCGGTTACTGGTCGCTTTGTTCTTATTATTATTATTATTATTAATTCTTTATTAATTTATTAAAGTGTACATATATTATTTGTTTTTTTCTTAAGAATACGGACATGGCTATATTGCCGTCTGCCGGAAATGACATTTTTAACAAGATTTATTAAAAAAAAAAAAAAAAAAGAAAAAAGGAATACAAAATTTGACATTATTACAATAAGTAAAAGAAAAAGAAATAAGGATTAATGACAAAGCGAGTTGTTTTTGAATTTTATTTTAATTTTGATGGAGAAGCGTGTTTTTTTTTTTTTTGTTTTATATAGGTACTACATATATTATTACTTTTAATGATTTGCAAGTTGCAACTTAAAAGATTACAATTTTAGAGTGATTTGAAACACAAAAATTTTCAAATGAATTCGACCAGAAAAGCTTTAATAGGCATACATTTTTTCTCAAAAACTATTACGATAAGTTAGGGAATGTTTGCAGTAACTATACAAAATAGACCAACCGCGAGCACCATTCAATATTTCGTAAAGACTATTGATCGACAAGAAACTTTCTTGGAAATACAACCGTCGTATCTCTTGCAAAATTGGGCATACTGCAATAAAGTGGTATATATTGTCTAACTCTCTTCTATTACACAGTGTACAAATTTGCTGAAGATCGACTCTGTGGGGGACGAAATTAAGATTAAGAATTTCGACTCTTGCTCTAAAAACTATGCTTATTTTATGCGCAGAGTTCTTCCCGTTGAAATAGCTGTCTTCAGTAGGTATTCGATGGTTTAAATTCTTATAGATAGTTCTTGAAGTTGACGAAGAGCACCTAGTTAAGTATTCGTCAAATATCCTGTCATCTATTTTTGAAATGATGGTTGCGAAAATATCAGGCCATTCATAAACATTGCTCTCAGTAAACGTATACGAGAGATCGTGGGATAAGGCCAGCTGGTTCCAATCTCTGAAAGGGGATGCGTTTGTTCGGACTAATGTTGCCATTATCAATTTATGTAGATTTGCGTCACTTCTTTTCATCACTCTCATACAGTAGTCAGAATTCGCTTTAAGGTTTCTTATGTAGATAGGTGGTAATCCAGACTCGACGTGTATGGCATAGGTCGGTGTGAAATTTGGCAGTCTAAAAATTCGTTTGAAGAAAATTCTTTGGACTGCTTCAAATTCTTCAAAGGGAGTGACTCCAAATGCCTGTGTACCGTAGCACATACATGTGTTGACTGTTGCATTGAACACTTTAAACTTGGTTGAATGGTCAATATTTTGATTAGCGAAAAAAGTTGGCCACATCATGTTAAGCGCTAGCTTAGCCTCACAGCTTTTTTCTTTTGCGTGGTCCCTTAGATTTAGATTATGGGTCAAAAGTACTCCCAAATACTTAAATTGAAGTACTGAATCGATTCGCTCGCTACCAAGTCGCCAAGTTTCTTCGGGAAGTCTTCTACTTCTTCGGCTCTCAAAGACCATCGCCTTCGTTTTCTGTACGTTGATTTGCAGATTCCATGTATCACAGTATGCCGAAAGTCTATTTATTTGGAGTTGCAGCGAAAAAGGATTGTCAGCCAGTAAAACTAAGTCATCAGCGTAAAGCAGGACTTTGATAAGAGTTCCCGCAAAAATAACACCTCCAGGAAGAATAGAAGATACATCATCAATGAACAGAGCAAACAACAGGGGGCTCAAAATGCATCCTTGCGGTACACCTGCGGTAGACGCGAACCACTCTGATAGCTTCGACCCATCCCATACTGCTGCGCTTGATGATGCAAGAAATTTAAAATAGAGCATCAAAAATTTTCGGGATACTCCAATAGTGGACAGTTTATATAATAGCGCCTGTCTATTTACAGTATCGAATGCTGCTTTAAAATCCACAAAACAAACATACAGTTTTTTGTTCTTTTCAATATAATGCCTAGCAATGCTCATTAATGCGAAAATATGATCCGTTGTAGAAAACCCTGCGCGAAATCCAGCTTGAAACATGCTGATTCTATTAGTGCTTTCAATCCAGGAGGAGAGTCTTCCATACAATATCCCAGCAAATATTTTCCTCAGTGAGTTGAGAATAGATATTCCCCTATAGTTCTCTGGTTGATTTGGGTCTCCTTTTTTAAAAATAGGAAATATAAGGGCTTTAGGAAAGTTTGTAGGCACACAAGCTTTCTCATAAAGAAGGTTGAAGTAATCCAGAATATAGTTTTTGAGGCATTCATTACTATTTTTGAAGAACTCAACTGGAATCCCATCATTACCAGGGGCTTTGTTGTTTTTCATTTGAGAGAGAGTATTTTCCAGTTCAATTGAAGATATTGGTAAATCAAGGTGAGAAACACAGGAATTTGGTAAAGCGAAGCTGAAAGTATGAAGATTCACCTCAGCCGTCAATAGAGTTTTAAAATGTGCAGCTAGAGTCTGAGCTTCAAGGAAAATCTTCATACTTCGCTGCCGTCCACTAACTTCATGTACGTTATACCAAAACTCCTTTGAATTTTTGCTAAGTTGGAGCTGTTGTGCAATATTTTTGTGGTACATCATTTTTTTAGCATCACAAAGTTGTTTGAACTCCTTGTTGGCACGTAAGTACATAATTTTGAAGTTATGAGCATTTGTCGTCCTAAAGAGCTTGAGATATTGGAATGAGAGTTTGCGTAGCTTATAACACTCCTTGTCAAACCATTTGGATTTAGGTAAGAAAGTAGTATAGGAATTATTTGACAGCGGTGCCGAGGCGTAAATAAGATTCGTTATACTTCCTTCAATTTCATCGATTGTTGATGATGAGAGGTCAGGCAAAAGGTTAGAATTACAATCAAGTAGGGATTTGTAGCGACCAGCTTTATTTTCGTGCCATTGAAGTTTTCGGCAAACATCAGAAGCTCTTTGTTGCGCCTGTCCCTCAAAGTCCGCACTCACTAGAATTGGCATGTGAGTTGAGAAGTTGGCCAGAAGCACCTTAAAATCCTTTACTAAATTGCACCATTCGCCAGATATTGCGCAGAAGTCTATTACCGATTGTCCTTGGCCGCTTATAAATGTTAGTTCACCACATTCGTCTCCTTTTGTCACACCATTTAACAAAAACAGACCAAAATCTTCCAGGAACCCCGAAATTAACCTCCCGTTGCTGTTGAGCGTTTGATCTTTGGTGTTTCTATTTGGGTCGAAATTCAGTTGATTTTGCAAAAAATGAACAGAAGGATTCTGATAGTTACCGATTCTAGCATTGAGATCACCAATTACCATTGCATTTTCCAAGGAAGTATTATTCATAAAATTAACTAAATTATCGAAATCAGTATGCCAATTATTGCAGTTAAGGTAAACTGGAATAATATGAAAACTCAAATTATTACTTAAAATACTAATGACGATTCTACCATCAATATTACTAAATTCCACAAAATGGGAAATTTTAGATTTTATACCACATAAAATACCCCCACTCGCTCTTCCATGTACATTTGTTCGTGTTGCTGAAATAAATGTAAGTTTGTAATCTTTAAAATATTTTATATAATCATTTTCAAATTTTTCCTCTAAAAAAGTTTCCAATAAAATTATTATTTCATAGTTCAAAATTAATTTGAAAAAATCAGGTTGCAATAATTTGTTTTTAAGGCCTGATATATTATATGCTAAAATTGATAAATTAAAAAAAATTAATAGTTTTTTGGCAGACGACAGTTTTTTCCTATTGTCTTATGTTAATAGGGTGCGTTGGTTGGCGGCCAGATGGCGTTGCTGTCGGTAGAGAGTTCGATGACGAATGCGAATTTTCAACCGCTGTTAACTTAACTCCCTCGCTGCAGTCAAAAAATTCAGAAGTGCTGTCACCAAATAAGTTGTTTACAATTGTCCACTCAGATGCAGATTTGACAAGCAGCCCTCGTGAAATTTTATAAATAAAGATATGGTTATTTATTTGTATTTTATCTCCTTTGAGATTGATTTTTGCTTGAGGATTAATATCCGAGAGT
The DNA here is from genome assembly GCA_916050605.2 of Platycheirus albimanus. Lineage (NCBI taxonomy): Eukaryota > Metazoa > Arthropoda > Insecta > Diptera > Syrphidae > Platycheirus > Platycheirus albimanus. The sequence continues at coordinate 159,313,994 of OU696696.1, read as the reverse complement.
TTGCGTTTTATTTCGTTGAGTGTTTGCCTCTTCTTGCGGTACATCAAAGATTGTTCGCGATAGATGCTTATTCCTGTTCCTTTTAGTTGCCTTGCGGCTGCAAGAATTTTTTCAGTGTCTTCAGTGGAATGAAGTTCTAAAAAGACGGTTCCTCTTTGTGTTCTTGCATTATGGATTTCTCGAGATTTTTTTACGGGAATTTCATCACCTTGTTTTACATTAAGAAGGCCGTTGCATGTTTGTTTGGCAAGATCAAGAGCATTGGAGTTTTTGTCTAGAGGAACGTGTACAACTAAACAATTCACGTTGTGTTTTCGCGATAGCGTTTCGAGCTGAGACTCTAGAAGGTCACAGCGTTCGGTCATTGTTGTTAGTTGTTGGTTCAACTGTGCATTTGAAATTTTTAGTGCATCTAATTCTGCAGTTAACGAAGCAAGATCAGATCTTGTAGCCAAGTCCTTGATTTGTTCGGCAATGGTGGCGCTTAGTACATCTTGTAATTGCGAAATAGACATTTTTCCCACCTCCATTTTGCCTGAATCGTGTTTTTTGTTGCTGCTGTTATGCTCAGGGGAAATCTCAGTTATATTTCTTTTACCGCTCATGAATAAGTCCCGTAGTGCAGGTTAAAGATTTTTTTGGAGCAAGAAAATATATTTAGAATACTTCCTACCTTAGCAGATCAAATCAGATTTTTTTCTTTTTTTTTTTTAAGTCTTTTTAGTTTTATGGTGCAAATAATTAGTTTAAAACAGAAATTATTATTTAAAACTCAATACTTTGGCAATTTTTCAAATTTTATACAGAGCTCTGTTTAAATTTACACTTTCACCACTGACAGTTGAAATGTTCTTCCTATCATGTCAATGTCGTCAGCAAACCCAAGTAATTGTGTGGATTTATTGAAAATGGTGCCTGATGTACTGGCATGGGTGCTCCGTATTACATTTTCAAGCACAAAGATTAAACAGCTGCATGACAGTGCGTCACTTTGTCTTAGCTATCTGGTGGTTTCGAAGGTTTCGGTAGAGTCTCTACCAACTTTGACGGAACAGCGAATATTCTCCAACGTTATCCTGATAAGGCGTATCAGTTTAGCAGGGATTCTAAAGTTAGACATGGCACGATACAGTTCAACTCTATTAACACTGTCGTAGGCGGCTTTAAAATCGACGAACAGGTGGTGGGTGTCGTTGCTATATTCTTGGGTTTTCTCCAGGATCTGGTGTAATGTGAATGTTTGGTCGGTGGTAGATTTTCCAGGTCTGAAGTTGCATTGGTAAGGACCTATCAGATCATCAGCAAACGGCTTGAGACGTTCACATAAAACGCTTGACAGGATCTTATAGGCGATGTTCAAAAGGCTTATGCCTCTATAGTTGGCGCAGAGTAGGCGGTCTCCTTTTTTGTGAATCTTGCAGATGGTACTGAGATTCCACTCATCGGGCATACTTTCCGCCGACCATATTTTGCAGATGAGTTGGTGTATGCTACTGACCAGGTCATATCCAGCGTGTTTAAAAAGCTCCGCTTGAAGGCCATCACATCCAGCTGCTTTATTCGTCTTTATTCTGGTGATGGCTACCTTGATTTCATTTTGGCCGGGCGGGTGTGGTTCGTGGTTATCATCTAGATTAACTGGAACAAGTTGATCTTGGGCGGGATCTTGGCTGTCATCGCCATTTAGCAACCGGTTAAAGTGGTCTCTCCATATGGCTAACATCGCCTGCGTTTCCACTATGGTGTTCTTATCCTGATCTTTGCAGGGCCCAGGGCGGCTTGTGAAACCGGATGAAGACTGTTTCACAATTTCATAGAAGTTTCGTTCCTGTTCTCTGCAAAAACATCTCTGCATCTCCTCGACTTCGCGTTGCAGGTGTTCTTTTTTCTTCCTCCTGAGTAGACGTTTCTCATCTTTCCTTCGCTCAACATAAAGATTTATGGATGCTCTAGTATCTCTCTGGAGCCACGACTTGTATGCTTGCGTTTTGGCTTTGTTTGCCTGAGCACATTCGTAGTCGAACCAGGGGTTTCTGAGGTGTGGATAAGAGAAGTTCAATACCTCTGACGCAGCACTTTTTATGGCTTGTTGACATAGCTGCCATTGGTCTTCCGGGTTCATGTCATCAGTCGAAGGATTTGTCGCAAGCTCAAGGGATACGCGGTCGGTGGTCTCTTCCGACTGAAGACGTCGAACATTGAATTTCCTAGGTGTAGTCGGTGTTCGCCTAAGAACTTCCATGGAGATCCGTACCCTAAGTTTTGCACCGACGAGGTAGTGGTCCGAATCGTTGTTTGCTCCTCGGAATGTACGGACATTCATAATGCTGGAGGAGTGTCTTCCATCAATCAAAACATGGTCGATTTGGTTGCAGGTTCGACCATCTGGGGATCGCCATGTGCCCTTGTGGATGTCGGGACGTGGGAATGGCGTGCTGCTCAGCACCATGTTTTTTCCCGCTGCAAAATCGATGAGCCTGAGTCCGTTGTTGGAGGCGGTGCCATGCAGGCTTTGTTTTCCGATCGTTATACCAAAGATTTCCTCCCTCCCAATTTTGGCATTGAAGTCTCCCAAGAGATTTTTAATGTCATCTTTTGGGCACTGCTCATATGTTTTGGTGAGGAGCTTGTAGAAACATTCTTTGGTAGCGTCGTCTTTCTCTTCTGTAGGGCCATGGGCGCTTATTAGGCTTATGTATTGGAATTTGGCCTTAATGCAGATCGTTGTCACTCTCTCGCTGACTTCACGAAAGCTCAAGACCTTTTGCCTAAGTCTTCCCCTGACAGCGAATCCGCACCCAAACAAGCTCGATCTCCCATCAAGGTGGCATTTCCCATAATAGATATTACAGTCTTCTATAATTCTTAGGCCCTGTCCATCCCATCGCATCTCCTGCAGGGCTGTTATATCAGCGTTGAGACTGGCGGGGGTCTTGGCTAGCTGCTCGGCTTTACGCGGCTTATTTAGCGTTCGCATTTTTCCCTGATCACTTTTAATCCTGCTTCACTCCATCTTTTCATCGCCCCATTCAGAATTTCAAGATGTTTCTCGAAAGTTTCTGAAATGATGATGATGTCCTCTAAATAGACGAAGGCGAAAGGTTCCAGGTCGGCACCCAAAACTGTGTCGATAAACCTCTGCCAAGTCGCCGGTGAGTTATGCAGACCGTAAGGCATTCTCCTTAACTGAAACAGACCCCTCCCAGGTACCGTAAAGGCAGTAAAGGGCTTAGATTCTTCCTCCATATGTATCTGCCAATACGCTGACCTGATATCTAACGAAGATAAGAACTTAGCACCATGAAGCCTATCTTACTTACTTACTTTCTTAAGATGGCGCAGACAGTCCATTGTGGACCACGGCCTCAACCAACAATCCTCGCCAACTAGGCCGGTCCCTATTGCGCACACCAAGTTGGTTGAGGTCGTTTACCACTTGATCGCGCCACCTTAGATGGGGTCTTCCAGAACTGCGTCGGCCCTCCGGGTTGGAATTGAAGACTCGTCGGGCAGGAGCGTTTTCGTCCATACGCTCCACATGGCCCAGCCATCTAAGCCGCTGAATTTTCAGCTTCTTAACCAAGTCAATGTCGCTGTATAGCCCGTACAGTTCGCCATTGAATCTTCTCCTCCATACTCCATTGATACATACAGGCCCGAATATCACCCGAAGAATCTTTCTCTCAAAGCACCCCAGCCTGTATTCATCCGATTGTGTCAGTGTCCACGCTTCTGCCCCATGCAGCAGGACTGGGATGATAAGGGTCTTGTATAGTGTCTCCTTGGTCCTTTGAGAGAGGGCTTTACTACTAAGATGCCTTCTTAGCCCGAAGAAACAGCGATTGGCAAGAGTGATTCTTCGACTGATCTCTTCACTGATGTTGTTCTGAGAGGTTATAGTGGAACCCAAATAGACAAAGTCCTTGACAACCTCAAAGTTATATCTGTCCATTGTGACGTTTTGTCCGAGCCTACGGTGATGATCTACTTCACCCGAGGACAGCATATACTTTGTTTTATCTTCATTTACAGCCAGACCCATTCGAGCCGCTTCCACTTCAATACTTGCGAATGCTCCACTGACAGCGCGCTTCGTTCTTCCAATAATGTCAATATCATCAGCATAGCCAAGTAGTTGAACGGATCTAAAAAAAATCGTACCGCTGGTGTTGACATGCGAGTTGCGTGCGATTGCCTCAAGAATGATGTTGAAGAGGTTACATGACAGCGCGTCACCTTGTCGTAAGCCTTTCTCGACATTAAATGAGTCGGTGGTGTTCTTACCAACCTTGACGGAGCAGCGAGAGTTCTCCATAGTCATCCTGCACAATCGAACGAGTTTGGCAGGGATGCCAAGAAGCGACATGGCTCTGTATAGCTCGTTCCTGTTTACGCTGTCATAGGCGACTTTAAAATCGATAAAGAGGTGGTGAGTATCGATCTGGAATTCTTGGGTCTTTTCCAAAATCTGCCGAAGTGTGAAAATTTGGTCGACGGTTGACTTACCGGGTCTGAAACCACACTGATAGGGGCCAATCAGTTCACGTGCGTAAGGGTTCAGACGTTCACAGAGAATGGCCGACAAGATTTTATAGGCGACATTTAGGAGACTTATACCTCTGTAGTTGGCGCAGCTTAGAGTATCTCCTTTCTTGTGGATAGGGCACACAATGCTGAGGTTCCATTCGTCAGGCATACTTTCATCCGACCAGATTGTACAGATGAGTTGGTGTATGCTCCTCACCAAGTCATCTCCCGCTGCTTTGAAGAGTTCAGCCGTAAGGCCATCAGCTCCAGCAGCCTTGTTGGACTTTAGTTTAGATATTACTATCCGAACTTCTTCTTGGTCGGGAGGACGGAAATTTTGTTCATCATCATCCAAATCGAATGGATCATTCTGCCTGACAGCGATTAGTTGGTTGTCTTCGCCGTTTAACAGTCTGCAGAAGTGTTCTTTCCAAATTCTCAGCACCGACTGTGTATCTACAACGACATTCCCACCCTCGTCTCTACAAGCTTCCGCTCGGGCTTTGTAACCCTTGGACGAATGCTTTACCCTTTGGTAGAACTTTCGAACATTGCTTCTGCCGTAGCACCCCTCAATTGATTCAACCATTCGTTTTTCCATTTCTCTTTTTTTTCTTCTGAAAAGCCGATGTTCCTCTTTCCTCTTTTGCTGGTACACCGCACGGAAAGCGCTCTTGGCAGCTCTAGTTCTGGCATTCAGAACTGCATGATAGGCTTCGTCTTTGGCCAAGTGTGCGAGCCTGCACTCATCATCAAACCAGGTGTTTCGTTGTGGTCGCCTAATGAAACCCAAAACATCCGTGGCAGCGGTTTTGATGGCCATTTTGCAATATTGCCACTGGGCCTCTGGGTTTGGCGCAGGCGCCGGGCTTGTCAAGAGATAAGAGGAGACATGATTGGCAAAGGTTGTGGCGGTCTCTTGCGATTGTAACTTAGCAACATCAAACTTTCTCACAGTGGATGTTCGGTTCTGCGGTCTGGTGGAGATCCGCATTCGCACTTTAGCTACAACAAGGTAGTGGTCCGAGTCTATGTTGGCCCCTCGGAAAGTGCGGACATCCATGACACTGGACGCATGTCTGCTATCAATCGCAATGTGATCAATTTGGTTGACGGTATTTTGATCAGGAGACCGCCAGGTCCCCTTGTGAATATTGAGGTGTGGGAAGTATGTGCTAGCTAAGATGACACTTCGCCCCGCAGCAAAGTCGATTAGCCTGTGTCCGTTACCGGAAGTGTTGTCGTGCAGGCTATGCTTTCCGACTGTCGAGCCAAAGTTACCCTCCTTTCCGACTTTGGCGTTGAAGTCACCAAGAATAAACTTAGTGTCGTACTTCGGGCATTCATCATACGTCTTCTCGAGAAGATCGTAGAATTCTTCTTTGGTCGTGTCATCTTTTTCCTCCGTGGGGGCGTGGACGCAGATCAGCGAGATGTTGCTGAATTTGGATTTAATGCGGATTGTGACAATGCGTTCGCTTATGCCACGAAACCCCAAAACTTCTTGCCTAAGCCTTCCTCTTATCACAAATCCGCATCCAAATAGCCGCTGTTTCCTTGTCCTGTAGCACTTGCCGTAGTAGATGTCACAGTTTTTCATCCTCCTTGTGCCTTCACCATCCCATCGCACTTCTTGGATGGCTGTGATGTCGGCTTTGACACCATCTAGGGCTTCCACTAATTGTTCGGCTGCACGTGGTCTGTTAAGGGTCCGGACATTCCACGTGCAGAACCGAAATTCGTTGTCCTTGTTTCGTTTGCTAGGGTCGTCATCAGTAAGGTCATCCATATCCGAGGCAATTGGTTGTTTCGGAACTATTGGTTTTTTTTACGTGGTAGGGAAGTTACCCCGACGCACAACCCCCAACCTGGGGGACCAGGCCCTATGCTGCTCTCCTTGGACAAAAGGAGCTGGAGAAATCCAGAGTCAGTAACCCACTACGGGGATGTGAGAGCTACCGTTGGTCCGATATGGGCTCATCCGCCACCTTCTCTATTTCACTACCCTGACTAACAGTAGTGAAAGGACCCAAAGACCTGAGCTCCGAATATGTCGAAGTAGCTCAACGGGGTGCCTACCATATTGTCTGTTAGCGTCGCCGTTGGTTCACTTAATTGGAAGCTCATCCGCCGCTCGCTTGCTTTCTGAGGGGTTCGTACAGAATAAACTGCTACCCAACAAGAGAAACAGAGGAGTTTTATGGCAGGGCAATTATAGTGTTGCTATTTTTCTGTGATCAACACTCGCGCTTATAAGTTCAGCAAGTCAAGTCCGGGTGGACAAGACCAGTACCCGATGGCTACCACTTGGAGGTAAAATAAGCACAATTGATGCGTATGAGACAGTTGCAACGCTGGGCATCGCCAAGTTGATACCAATCAGGGTCTACCCTATTCATACAGCACCTAGCCATCACGAAGCCTATCTAAGATTGAATTAATATATGGAAGTGGATAAGCATCCCTATCAGTATTTTTTTTCAGCTTCCTATAGTATACACAGAATCTATTATAGGCGTCCTTAACAAAAGGTATTGGAGACGACCAAGCCTTTGTCAATCTCTCAATAACTTCTGTCTCTAACATCGCATTTAATTCCCTATCTATATGTTCCTGCATTGCCGGGAAAACCGGATAATACCACTTTTTTATCGGTTCCGCCGACGTCTTAATCTTGTGTTGAACTAATGTTGTACAACCTAAGCCTTCAGGCATTTTCCTAAAAGATTCTCCCATAAACTCCTCTTAAGTTTCTATTTCCCTAACACTCAGCTCAGATCGTTCTGTAATCGAACATATCGAAACTGGACTGTCCTCCTCCGAAAAGGTCCAAATTCGTGATCTTAAATCTGGGACGATACCCGACATCGCAAAAAAATCTGCACCGAGAATCCCCGTATGTGGAAGAGAAGAGATGACCAAACAGTCAACTAATACTGCCCTATCCTCAACTATAATTGGAAGAGAGATTACTCCTTAAACTTCAGCTTTTGTTCCATCTGCTAAACACATGCAGTGAACAGAGTTTTTTTTTTAAAGAAAGCTATAAATTCCCTATCATTAGCCAGGCATCCTTACCTATTATTGTTCTAGAAACTCCTGAATCTAATAAACTTAAAAATTTTGAACCATAAATGCTAACGCTCAAAAATGGTCTCCTATCATTACCGTTTGCCTCGAGAGTTTACCTTAAAATGAATATTATCTGCCGACTGGTTACCAGCAGGCAACCCTGTCAACGTCTTCGGACCTCCCGCCCTGCTGGCGCAGTAGTCCGTTTCCCATTTCCCGAACACTTTCTACAGTTCTGTCTAGAGACGCCTGCAGCGCCACAACCAAAACAACGCCTAGGAGCAGAACACCTGTTGTCATAATGGCCTGATCCATTGCCATTAAAACACCTAATTTTTGACGAAGGTCGGGGTTTTGATGAAAATTGGGCCTGATGAGAAGTTCGGTTGTTGTCTGAAACAACCAAAACTTCCGAAGTCTCAACACCTACATTTGCCAGATTCGGCTCTAGCAAAGCCCTATTATTCCTAGCACTAGGTGGTGGAACATACGCTTCCACATTCGCCCTAACCGCTTCTAAATTCATACCTAATGCAACCAAATAAGAAACGCGACTTGGTTTAGCCAAACCCAGCTGAGTTTGGTATAAAGGTGTCAAGTTCCTTTGAATCATTGACAGCTTCCTTCTTTCTGAGATTTGGTCGGTTAACCTACCAAACAAATTCTGCATTGTCGCCACATATACTCCGATGGATTCATCTTTGCTTTGTGTGCGATGCCTTATCTAATCGAGAAGCTGATCAGCAGAGTTCGGTGGCAAGAATTCAAGTTTTAACTCCTTGACAAGTTCTTGCCACGAACCAACCGAAATCCTAATCGCCCTAAAATAAATTCACGCTTTCCCTACAAAAAGCTCGACCGCTGCCTTAAAAAAGTTGTTTTCTGAATCTCCCCCTAGCTTGTCTCAACTCCTCAACTCTTTCTAAGAATGATTTCACTGACCCACCACAGAACTCCCCAGTGAACTTCACATCCCACTTAGCCAAATTTTGAAATTTCTTTGCACTTACTACCACTTGCTCTACTGTGGTGTTAACTTGTACCCCTCTATTCTTTCACCTATCATCTGCCTCTCCTACAACTGTCGATGACCTGGCAGAAGTGATAACCGACTTTCTTCCCCGAGGTTCAATTTCCAGTTCCTTTCAAACTGAAATCGTTTTTGTCTTCTGTTTAGCTACCTCTACTTCCTCTTCTTCTTCCTCATCTTTCTCTTCTTCTTCTTCTTCTTCTTCTTCTTCTTCTTCTTCTTCTTCTTCTTCTTCTTCACCACCATCATCATCATCATCATCATCATCATCATCATCATCATCATCATCATCATCATCATCATCATCATCATCATCATCATCATCATCATCATCATCATCATCATCATCATCATCATCATCATCATCATCATCATCATCATCATCATCATCATCATCATCATCATCATCATCATCATCATCATCATCATCATCATCATCATCATCATCATCATCATCATCATCATCATCATCATCATCATCATCATCATCATCATCATCATCATCATCATCATCATCATCATCATCATCATCATCATCATCATCATCATCATCATCATCATCATCATCATCATCATCATCATCATCATCATCATCATCATCATCATCATCATCATCATCATCATCATCATCATCATCATCATCATCATCATCATCATCATCATCATCATCATCATCATCATCATCATCATCATCATCATCATCATCATCATCATCATCATCATCATCATCATCATCATCATCATCATCATCATCATCATCATCATCATCATCATCATCATCATCATCATCATCATCATCATCATCATCATCATCATCATCATCATCATCATCATCATCATCATCATCATCATCATCATCATCATCATCATCATCATCATCATCATCATCATCATCATCATCATCATCATCATCATCATCATCATCATCATCATCATCATCATCATCATCATCATCATCATCATCATCATCATCATCATCATCATCATCATCATCATCATCATCATCATCATCATCATCATCATCATCATCATCATCATCATCATCATCATCATCATCATCATCATCATCATCATCATCATCATCATCATCATCATCATCATCATCATCATCATCATCATCATCATCATCATCATCATCATCATCATCATCATCATCATCATCATCATCATCATCATCATCATCATCATCATCATCATCATCATCATCATCATCATCATCATCATCATCATCATCATCATCATCATCATCATCATCATCATCATCATCATCATCATCATCATCATCATCATCATCATCATCATCATCATCATCATCATCATCATCATCATCATCATCATCATCATCATCATCATCATCATCATCATCATCATCATCATCATCATCATCATCATCATCATCATCATCATCATCATCATCATCATCATCATCATCATCATCATCATCATCATCATCATCATCATCATCATCATCATCATCATCATCATCATCATCATCATCATCATCATCATCATCATCATCATCATCATCATCATCATCATCATCATCATCATCATCATCATCATCATCATCATCATCATCATCATCATCATCATCATCATCATCATCATCATCATCATCATCATCATCATCATCATCATCATCATCATCATCATCATCATCATCATCATCATCATCATCATCATCATCATCATCATCATCATCATCATCATCATCATCATCATCATCATCATCATCATCATCATCATCATCATCATCATCATCATCATCATCATCATCATCATCATCATCATCATCATCATCATCATCATCATCATCATCATCATCATCATCATCATCATCATCATCATCATCATCATCATCATCATCATCATCATCATCATCATCATCATCATCATCATCATCATCATCATCATCATCATCATCATCATCATCATCATCATCATCATCATCATCATCATCATCATCATCATCATCATCATCATCATCATCATCATCATCATCATCATCATCATCATCATCATCATCATCATCATCATCATCATCATCATCATCATCATCATCATCATCATCATCATCATCATCATCATCATCATCATCATCATCATCATCATCATCATCATCATCATCATCATCATCATCATCATCATCATCATCATCATCATCATCATCATCATCATCATCATCATCATCATCATCATCATCATCATCATCATCATCATCATCATCATCATCATCATCATCATCATCATCATCATCATCATCATCATCATCATCATCATCATCATCATCATCATCATCATCATCATCATCATCATCATCATCATCATCATCATCATCATCATCATCATCATCATCATCATCATCATCATCATCATCATCATCATCATCATCATCATCATCATCATCATCATCATCATCATCATCATCATCATCATCATCATCATCATCATCATCATCATCATCATCATCATCATCATCATCATCATCATCATCATCATCATCATCATCATCATCATCATCATCATCATCATCATCATCATCATCATCATCATCATCATCATCATCATCATCATCATCATCATCATCATCATCATCATCATCATCATCATCATCATCATCATCATCATCATCATCATCATCATCATCATCATCATCATCATCATCATCATCATCATCATCATCATCATCATCATCATCATCATCATCATCATCATCATCATCATCATCATCATCATCATCATCATCATCATCATCATCATCATCATCATCATCATCATCATCATCATCATCATCATCATCATCATCATCATCATCATCATCATCATCATCATCATCATCATCATCATCATCATCATCATCATCATCATCATCATCATCATCATCATCATCATCATCATCATCATCATCATCATCATCATCATCATCATCATCATCATCATCATCATCATCATCATCATCATCATCATCATCATCATCATCATCATCATCATCATCATCATCATCATCATCATCATCATCATCATCATCATCATCATCATCATCATCATCATCATCATCATCATCATCATCATCATCATCATCATCATCATCATCATCATCATCATCATCATCATCATCATCATCATCATCATCATCATCATCATCATCATCATCATCATCATCATCATCATCATCATCATCATCATCATCATCATCATCATCATCATCATCATCATCATCATCATCATCATCATCATCATCATCATCATCATCATCATCATCATCATCATCATCATCATCATCATCATCATCATCATCATCATCATCATCATCATCATCATCATCATCATCATCATCATCATCATCATCATCATCATCATCATCATCATCATCATCATCATCATCATCATCATCATCATCATCATCATCATCATCATCATCATCATCATCATCATCATCATCATCATCATCATCATCATCATCATCATCATCATCATCATCATCATCATCATCATCATCATCATCATCATCATCATCATCATCATCATCATCATCATCATCATCATCATCATCATCATCATCATCATCATCATCATCATCATCATCATCATCATCATCATCATCATCATCATCATCATCATCATCATCATCATCATCATCATCATCATCATCATCATCATCATCATCATCATCATCATCATCATCATCATCATCATCATCATCATCATCATCATCATCATCATCATCATCATCATCATCATCATCATCATCATCATCATCATCATCATCATCATCATCATCATCATCATCATCATCATCATCATCATCATCATCATCATCATCATCATCATCATCATCATCATCATCATCATCATCATCATCATCATCATCATCATCATCATCATCATCATCATCATCATCATCATCATCATCATCATCATCATCATCATCATCATCATCATCATCATCATCATCATCATCATCATCATCATCATCATCATCATCATCATCATCATCATCATCATCATCATCATCATCATCATCATCATCATCATCATCATCATCATCATCATCATCATCATCATCATCATCATCATCATCATCATCATCATCATCATCATCATCATCATCATCATCATCATCATCATCATCATCATCATCATCATCATCATCATCATCATCATCATCATCATCATCATCATCATCATCATCATCATCATCATCATCATCATCATCATCATCATCATCATCATCATCATCATCATCATCATCATCATCATCATCATCATCATCATCATCATCATCATCATCATCATCATCATCATCATCATCATCATCATCATCATCATCATCATCATCATCATCATCATCATCATCATCATCATCATCATCATCATCATCATCATCATCATCATCATCATCATCATCATCATCATCATCATCATCATCATCATCATCATCATCATCATCATCATCATCATCATCATCATCATCATCATCATCATCATCATCATCATCATCATCATCATCATCATCATCATCATCATCATCATCATCATCATCATCATCATCATCATCATCATCATCATCATCATCATCATCATCATCATCATCATCATCATCATCATCATCATCATCATCATCATCATCATCATCATCATCATCATCATCATCATCATCATCATCATCATCATCATCATCATCATCATCATCATCATCATCATCATCATCATCATCATCATCATCATCATCATCATCATCATCATCATCATCATCATCATCATCATCATCATCATCATCATCATCATCATCATCATCATCATCATCATCATCATCATCATCATCATCATCATCATCATCATCATCATCATCATCATCATCATCATCATCATCATCATCATCATCATCATCACATCATCATCATCATCATCATCATCATCATCATCATCATCATCATCATCATCATCATCATCATCATCATCATCATCATCATCATCATCATCATCATCATCATCATCATCATCATCATCATCATCATCATCATCATCATCATCATCATCATCATCATCATCATCATCATCATCATCATCATCATCATCATCATCATCATCATCATCATCATCATCATCATCATCATCATCATCATCATCATCATCATCATCATCATCATCATCATCATCATCATCATCATCATCATCATCATCATCATCATCATCATCATCATCATCATCATCATCATCATCATCATCATCATCATCATCATCATCATCATCATCATCATCATCATCATCATCATCATCATCATCATCATCATCATCATCATCATCATCATCATCATCATCATCATCATCATCATCATCATCATCATCATCATCATCATCATCATCATCATCATCATCATCATCATCATCATCATCATCATCATCATCATCATCATCATCATCATCATCATCATCATCATCATCATCATCATCATCATCATCATCATCATCATCATCATCATCATCATCATCATCATCATCATCATCATCATCATCATCATCATCATCATCATCATCATCATCATCATCATCATCATCATCATCATCATCATCATCATCATCATCATCATCATCATCATCATCATCATCATCATCATCATCATCATCATCATCATCATCATCATCATCATCATCATCATCATCATCATCATCATCATCATCATCATCATCATCATCATCATCATCATCATCATCATCATCATCATCATCATCATCATCATCATCATCATCATCATCATCATCATCATCATCATCATCATCATCATCATCATCATCATCATCATCATCATCATCATCATCATCATCATCATCATCATCATCATCATCATCATCATCATCATCATCATCATCATCATCATCATCATCATCATCATCATCATCATCATCATCATCATCATCATCATCATCATCATCATCATCATCATCATCATCATCATCATCATCATCATCATCATCATCATCATCATCATCATCATCATCATCATCATCATCATCATCATCATCATCATCATCATCATCATCATCATCATCATCATCATCATCATCATCATCATCATCATCATCATCATCATCATCATCATCATCATCATCATCATCATCATCATCATCATCATCATCATCATCATCATCATCATCATCATCATCATCATCATCATCATCATCATCATCATCATCATCATCATCATCATCATCATCATCATCATCATCATCATCATCATCATCATCATCATCATCATCATCATCATCATCATCATCATCATCATCATCATCATCATCATCATCATCATCATCATCATCATCATCATCATCATCATCATCATCATCATCATCATCATCATCATCATCATCATCATCATCATCATCATCATCATCATCATCATCATCATCATCATCATCATCATCATCATCATCATCATCATCATCATCATCATCATCATCATCATCATCATCATCATCATCATCATCATCATCATCATCATCATCATCATCATCATCATCATCATCATCATCATCATCATCATCATCATCATCATCATCATCATCATCATCATCATCATCATCATCATCATCATCATCATCATCATCATCATCATCATCATCATCATCATCATCATCATCATCATCATCATCATCATCATCATCATCATCATCATCATCATCATCATCATCATCATCATCATCATCATCATCATCATCATCATCATCATCATCATCATCATCATCATCATCATCATCATCATCATCATCATCATCATCATCATCATCATCATCATCATCATCATCATCATCATCATCATCATCATCATCATCATCATCATCATCATCATCATCATCATCATCATCATCATCATCATCATCATCATCATCATCATCA
>OU696696.1:159259046-159297970 GCA_916050605.2 Platycheirus albimanus | reverse complement strand
ATGCAGGGCCCGATCCAGCTTTTTTGCCGCCCTGGGCAAAAATTTAATTTGCCGCCCTTTTGCAATGAGAACATATAAGTTATAAAATTGTTGGTGCATTTTTTGATCGACTTTTTAAAAATGGAGGTATTCATTCCAACCCGTAAAAATGTAATATTGTTGGAAATTTTCTTTTGGACAATCAAACATGACATTACGATCATAGAGAAGACAAAAAAATAGGTCGGACAATTCTGTCTGTCTGTCCGTCTGTTTGTATCGAACCCTACACCCTTAACGGCTGGACCGATGTGCTTCAAACCTGGGGTGGAATCGGCTAGGGTGATTTGTGATATGTGATAGTCACAATATACAAATTTCGTCTGGCTAAGGTGATTGTCACATGTGACAATCACATTTTTGTGACTTTTTCTTGTGACAGCTATTTAGGTGTCACTTGCATACAAAAATAATAATAAATAAATAATAAACCTCTGACGCTGACTTATAAAACAAAATTATTTGCTTTTGCTGTCAAAGATTTGTCAAAGATCTATACTAATGTTATTTTCGATTGTGAGAAATTAGTTTCTCCTCATGATTAAAGTAAAAATAAAAACAATAAAAAAAAAACAGAAATGAACATTTTTTTAATTGAGATATTTTTCTGAAACGCGTATATGTTGTGAGCAATCACGTGAAGTGAAAACTAAATTAATCTTTTCTAAATAAATACATAATTGTCACGTCCCTTAATGTAAATTATATATTAAAATTGTTCGAATTGTTTAATTTGAAATACAAAATATATAGAAACTGTGACGTTCGTATATATGCGCCTTCAGACCGCATATTTCATAAAAAGCAGAAGAAGTAAGACTCGCAAAACACAACTCCGAAGATAAACGATTTGTCTTCGGAGTTCTCTCCAATTGCCCAACGGAAAATGACATAATGAAAATAAACAAAATTCCGGTGATCACATTATGCAGACGCACAAAATTATTTTATCACATGTGATTGTCAGAAATGTGACAATCACAAATCACATTAGCCGATTCCACCCCTGGTACACAGAATTATTATAACATCTGATAGATTGATTTTTGGACCTAGAATTCTAGCTCCGAAATTAATGGTACCTGCCATGCGATTTTTATTGACAGACCCATTTAGGTATCTCAAAAACGGTTTATACGATTTTGTTAAAAAAATTTGAGTAAAATATCTGTTTTGGTTGGAATAAATTTGTCTATAAAATTCTTTATAACGGTAACTCCAATAGGGCCTAATTTCGCATATCAGATACGCTTCGAAACCAACCAATACCAATTCAATCGATATTTAAGCGGCGCGGCGGCTGGAAATAAAAACAAATAAAATGGCCGCCAAACTGATTTTAAGTGTTAAAAAAAGCAAAAGAAAAGGAAATTAATGGGATATTAAATTCGTTTCATTAATAGTTCAGAGCGCTCTGAACACAATTGGTTCAGAGGACGTTCAGAGCGAGCTCGATAAACTCGAACTTTGTTCAGAGCTCTTTTCTGAATGAAAACCGAAAAACGCGTTAAGTGCTGGAAAGTGCATTCTTAAAAAAATAAAATGCACGAATGGGTCGCACGAACTTGCTCTAATGTGAGACAGTGGTCTAGGGGTTTGAGATTTTGATAAGAATAAATTTTTCAAAATTCTTAAATAAATACTTAAACTAATTTAAGCTGAAATAAAAGTACGCCATTTTATTTCTTGGATACATTTAAATTTATGAGAATAAATTTATGAAAATCTGTGGAGCGGTTTCTGAGAAAAAAAGTTTTTTTTGAAAAACTTTTTTAAAAAAATATTTCAAAAACGCCAGTTAGGTAATAGGTATTCAGCAAATACATTTATTTAAAACTGTTTTTTTCAGCCATATGATTGGTCGTACTTAAAAAGCAACACTGATTTTTACTTGCGATTATAGGTTCTATAAGGCAAGTTATGGATTCGTGCAGAAAAAAAAAAATTGAGATAACAATCACACATGACATTACGATGATGTAGAAGTCGAAAAAAGTGGGTCTGGAAATTCCGTCCGTCTGTCTGTCTGTCTGTCTGTTCGCGCCTCTGGAGGCTGAACGGGTGGGCCGATTTGCTTCAAATTTGGTATTCAGGATTTATTTGGCCGTCCCTCGGAACAATTTTTTTATTTTTGCTCTAGGTCCAAAAGTAACAGCACCTGCCATATAATCTTGAAGGCAAAAATTGATTTTCTTAAAAACGGCTCTAACGATTTTGATAAAACTTTCATAATGCTATTTTTGTGAGACAGTCTATCTTTGGGTTAGACATTTTTCTTTCAAAATTTGTCTAATAACGGTACCTCTCATAGAACCAATATTTTCAAATCAAATTTTCTCGTAAACTATAAATTCGATTTTAATAAAATTTTGGCCACAGGAAGTCATTCATAATTGTATTAATATGGCATTTAAAAATTTTCAAAAACTTTTTTTTTTAATTTTTTATAATTTAAAAAAAAATTGTTGGTTTTCGAAATATGTCGGAAACGGGTATATTGATTTTTTTTAAACTATTTTTCAAATGTAAACTACAGATTGCCATATATTTGCATACTCAAATAAATTTCAAAATATTTTTTGAAAAAGTTTTTCAAAAATAACCTTTTACAAAAAAAAACTGCTCGAACGATTTTCAATATTTTGTTTGCCTAGATTGACGTTTAGCTTTCAAATTTTATTGCATACTTAGTTTTTGCGAGAAAACTCTTAAACTAATTTAAAAAACAAAAGAATTTTTGAAATTATTTAATTTTTTTTAATTTCCATATATGCAGCGACCCAGTCGTGCATTTTATTTTAAGTCGAAATCGTTAGAGCTGTTTTTGAGAAAAATAAGCTTTAACGTAACGGTTATATGGCAGGTACCGTTATTTTTCGAGCTAAAAAAAAATTTAAATTTTCCTCTGTACAATATCTAAAAAACTCTATATACCAAGTTTTAAGCAATTCGGCCCACCCGTTTGGGCCGTAGGTGTCTACACATACAGACGGTCAAAATTTGTATACCATCTTTTTTCGTCTTCGCTATCATCGTACATACATGACACAGTCAAAATTCTTTATGGCAAACCTTCAAGGGAACAAAAAATACAAAAATTACAAAAATCGTTATAAAGAAATGTGAAATGTGTTTTGAAACCTCGTGTTTCTTTTTATTTTCAAAGAAAATTGGTATAAATAAGAAATTCATTTCTTTTGTTAAGAAATTCAATTTTTGATTGCGCATTTAAAATTTTTTTTTATTTTTTCATACAAATCTTCCAGTTTAGAAATTAAAAAATTGCATTATCTTTAGTTTTATCACTTGTTTCAATAAAACTTCAAAAATTCTGAAATGCAGTTCTCTAATCACTATAGTAGGGCTTTTTCGTCTCGTCTGAAGTAAACTCTTTTCAAATTGCTATTGCTCTCGATTATTATTGATCATATCGCTGACAATAGACCATTGTCAAAAGTACCAATGACAGCTTTGTTAAAACAACTGAGGATTGAACTTGTTTTACCTTTGAAACTAGATAACTGTACATTTCTCAATACATCTATACATTCGATGGAACCTAACTAATATGGGATATTTTTTTAAGAAGAAGGGGAACAAAATGAAATTTGCTTTAGAAAGGAGAGTTCGTTATAAAGTAGTTTTACTGTACCTACAATCCTACAAATTTATGTATGAGGGACTGGGAAAGAAGGGAAAGATGAATATAATTCTGATGACGGATAAAATGTTTTGTGTGTTTCTTCGGTTACTTGAGAGTTGAGAGACTACATTTACTTCAGCTCCCCACACACATCACACTTGTGTGAGAAAAATCTAAATTCTTTCTGATTTATATATTTTATCCCATGATGATCTTAATTAGAAGGAAACAAGTAAACATTTTTTTGAAAGACATAACTTTAATAATATTCAATTTTCAAATTTTGCCGCCCTTGAAATTTGCCACCCGGGCAAATGCCCGGCGCGCCCCCCCCCCCCCTAGATCGGGCCCTGCTCTAATGGGTGACATTGGTCTTGGGGCTTGAGATTTTGATAACAACTATTTTTTTTTAATTCTTAAATAAATACTTGAACTAATTTGAGCTGAAAAATAAGTACGCCATTTTATTTCTTGAAAAAATTTTAATTTATGAGAATAAATTTATAAAAATCTGTGTAGCGAATTTTGAGAAAAAAGTTTTTTTGTAAAAAATTTCTGAAAACATTTTTCAAAAAACAATCCAAAACGCCAGTTCATAGGTATTCAGCAAATACATTAACATATTTATAATTTAAAAAAAAGTTTAATGAGCAGTTTTAGAAGTATTAAATTTTTTATATACAGAGAACTATTATTTAAAAATATTGGTATGCAGTATAAATTGAGCTCATGCACCTATATATGTGTGAAATTCCGAAACTATCGGTGGAGCCGTTTTCGAGATAGTCGAAAGCAAAAAAAACGGTCCTATAGAAAGAACCGTTTTGGACTTTTTTTAAATTTTTTTCAGTCATGTTTTCTAGAAAAATAAGCGTAACGGTTATTTAGCAGGTACCGTAATTTGTTTAGATAAAAAAAAATTCAATGTACCCTCTGTACAATACCTTAAAAACTTTATATATACCGAGTTTGAAGCAATTTGGCCCACCCGTTTGGGCTGTAGGTATCTATACATACAAACATACAGACAGACAGACGGACAGAATTTTTAGACTATCTTTTTTCGTCTTCGCTATCATCGTAATGTTATGTTTGATTGTTACCTCAAAATTTTTTTTTTCGCATGAATCCATAACTTGCCTTATAGTATCTTTAATCTCTCCAACTTCAAAATTTAGCGCGCCTTTTTAACAAAGGTTTGTAGAGATAACATTTAGTTTAGCGCGATCTGAGTACTAGGCTTAACTAAAAAAAAAACACCTTTTCAATAGTACAAAAAAACGGTATATCACAAACTTTATCCTTAATTAAAAAAAACTTTTCACAATAAAAAATAAATTTAAATAACACCTAAAATGAAACAAATTGAAATTAAAAATTAAATACAAAAAATTATTGACAAAAAAAAAGTTAAAATGTCTTTACTAAATTAAAATGGCGGAAATTGTTGTTGTTGCTTCCCATGGTAATCTAGAGCTTAGTTTTTCGTCAATAGATGGCGCACCTCAAGTGGGAATACTATAGTTTATATATGCAGTGGCTATGTAGTCATTATGAAGAATCTCGACTTTCGAAAAAACTGTTTTTGTATGAGTTGAGGAATAAAGACTATTGGTAACGCTTGAGGTGTAAACCGTATTATTGACACTAACAACTCAGGCAATTTGAAAGAAAACCTCTACAGCTATATTCAGGCAAAGAAACTACTTCCATGATTCGTTGAGCTCTGATGAAATATCTATAATCTTCAAAGCAAGGTGTGAGGTCCTAAGCCTCAATGGCAATCCCTATAATGGAAGCTTTAATCAATTCTGCTCACTGTGCACCCGAAAATCGAAAGAAGATTGCTATCATACTATTAGTATATGTCCCATATTAAGACCGCAAAGAATTATGTATTTTGGTAAACCCACTTTAACATTACAAGAATCAGTACAACTTCTCAACGAGTGTGAATGGAAAACACTAAGCAATTTCTTGAAAACAGTTTACAAGTACAGAAAGTTGTTAATATCTGAATTCGCTTAAATATTTTTGTCATTTTGAATTTATTGAAAATTTAATTTCATTTACTTATACAATTAAAACATAAATTTGCCAATCAGGCTGACGGCTAAGCCATAGCTTTAAGATTCATTGTATTTAATTGTTAATAAATGAATACCTTACTTACTTAATACTTACTTACTTACTTACTTACTCTAACGCGAAACGTCAAACACCACACCGGTGTTTGATAACAAGTGAACAATACAAAAAAATATATCCCTAGCCAGACAGCAAATGCAGTGCTGTCTCCCGTTAGCTCAGCTGGAAGTGGGTTCGATAAGAACAACACCTCTATTAATCGCGCTCGATTAATAAAACGAAAAGATGAATTGAATTTATATGTGTATAGAGTACGGGAGTGTACTTATAAACGAATGGGCGCCATGAAACTTTAATGGTAGTTTTACCAAATGGAAGCTGAAAAATGTCTTCAATTTTAAGAAAATAAACAATTGAATTATTATTTCCAATTTGAAGTTGAATTATTTTATTGATTGGGAAGTGATTCGTCAAGGAAACCTTGGCAAAAGGCCTGGACGAAAACCCAGAGTCTTTTCGACAAAAGGAAAATAGAACAATTTTATTTCGAGGTTAGCAGAAGGCTAATTCTCGAAATTTAGAATAGGTATAAGCAAGGTAGAAATAAAAGGTCACGAGTTCCGCAATCTTGGGAGAAGACGAACGATCAGCGAAGGCCTACTCAAACACAAATTTATTTGCCCCACACAGGGTCATAAACAATAAAACGAATTTAAGCAAACTAAACAAACAATAGACAAGCTAAAATTTCTGGTATCAACCAGACACAATAATACTTAGCTTCGTAAAATCTGCCAACAAGAAAATCCCTCTCAAATATCTTCAAAATTTAAGTCTAGATTTCCTCAATATGTCTTAATTTCAATCTTTCAATCTCGGTAAAACAATCTAGTTTTATATTTCTCTTTTTCAAAAATATTATCTCCAAAATAAAATGAACTTTTCTTTTCAAAATCCAAAATTGAATTGTCATTCAAAATGGAGGCTTGGCCTGTCTAATTCGTCACGACCATATGGCCGTCCTTTTCAGATCTTTTGCGTGGTTGTGTTCTTGTCTCGGTCATACAGCAGCATCCCGCCCTTAAGGGCTGAGAGGTGCAACCGAGAGCAATGATACATCCACTGCACGCGATCCTATGCGTTGAGGATAATATGACCCTCGTTGGCTCATTGGACGTGTTCAGCCTTCTGCAGTCAACTCTTTTATTTTAAAAAGGCAAGTGAAAAACTACGAAATTACACGCAAAGTCCCCAGCACAAACCGGCCCATATTAATTACTTTGAAAAGAAGGAACGTTGGAAGGAATCCCAACCATTTCCAACTAAAATTGTGGGATTTTTAAATAAGAAAAATCTTAATTCTGTAGACCTTCGCGCAGATAATAACAAAAAGGGAACAACACATCATTGTGATCTTTCTTTGATGTCCAACACTTTATGGTGGGCACTCGGCCATACTTAATTTATGTTGGTGTGATAATAGTTGACACATAGTTGGACATGAGTCATCTTCATGCCTTTCTCTGCTTTTTCGACCTTCTGTCGAAAACTCGCTGACTAAGTGGCTCTTCCGCCTTTCATAACATAGTGTTGACACCTTGTCTACACGTCTGATTGAACCTAGATTGGTTACTTTTCCAAAATACTAAAAGAGCAGTCTTCTGGCTGATGGACCAGGTTTCTACTGCACTCTTTAAAGCATTTTGGAGCCGCAACAGGAAGGGAATGTGAAACAAAAATTATTAGAGAGCGAAACTTGTTGTGGTAAAATTTACCGCAACAATATTATATCTATAGTAGTCTGGAGAACACCTTAAAAATAATGCGATTGTTGGGCTATGGATATCACTGTAGTAATCACATATTTTAACCTTTTGACCTTTATTTTCTCTACAAAACGAGAGGTTTGGAGATATTGTTTGGAAAGTCTAGTTGTCGCCACAGTCTACCCTTTCCTCCAGACAACTATAGATTTTATTTTTTAATGCACACACAAAGGTTCTTTCTTTTATGAAATGAACTTCGATTACAGATACAATTTGAAACGCCATCTAAGGGTGAAGTTCACTTCACATTTGATTGGAGAGTTAAGAATAGTTTTTGTATTGATTACCATGGGAAGAAAAAGCGACAATAGAAGGCATTTGATGCAAAGCAGAAAAGACTACTAACGCCGAAGTTCAGAAACAAAAAAACATGTTCCATTAACCGTGGTAGAAAGTTTAAATACAGACCTTCGTTACATTTCTTCTTCGTCGCAACAAAATCAACTAAATTTAAACCCAATTAAAACCAAAGCTATGAAATTGGCACAAAAATCCTATCGATAGTTCAACTCCATCTTTATGTTAGCAACATTCCAGTTTGATTTGTTAATACATTTAAAAATCTTGGTATGTATTTGAACGTTCGTATTAGTTGGGATGACCATGTGAATATATGAAATCCTGCAAGACCCCAGCCCCACGAGACACTTACTTACCTAAAAACGTTGAAATTTTTTTCAAATCTTAACTCAGAGTCTCCCAGGAAGCTAAATGTGGCTTTTAATAACTGTGCTTCATACATCTTCAACATCAGAAGATTCGATAACATTTCCAATTACTCCAGACAGATTGCAGATTGTCCCTTACTTAAATAAATAAATAAATAAATTGTTGGCACAACAGCTCCAAGCGCGGCCGGGGTCTGTGACCATAAGTAATGAAATAAAAAAAAATCATACATAAGACTTGTTTTCTTTAGGAATGGGAAGGCTTGAATTATTTGAAAACATAGAGTTTTAGAAATTCCTCGTTTTTAGTAATTCAAAATAAGTACTAATTAAGTTCAAACACAACAAATCATGTAAAACTATTGTTATCAAAGAAAAGCGGCAATCAAATAAAGGAGGTTGCATAATAAGCAATTCTAGAATTCATGTGCTTTATTTTTTTTTTTTCTTGTTTCAACCCATGTACATACACGTCCTCGATTTTTGTTATACCTTATATAATCCTCAAATACCACATACTTAATCCTACACAAGCCCCACAATGATTACCTAAATCACCAAACATGTTATTTCGGTAGAAAAATTTATTTCTACATGAAATATGAACGTTTTCATACATTTCCTCTTCAAGGCCAACAAAATCCATCACACCAATTCAAACACATTCAAATAAAAGATGGCTGCCATACATTTCCACTAAAATCCGTCAAACCAAAAAAAAATTCTACTAACACACAATCCCACCTTCAAAAGCCAATTCCACTCAAATAGAAATTATATGCACTCAGTTGTGATTTCTTCCATTTTGACCTATTCTCTGAGACTTGAGTCTTGTCATTCTTAAAGTCCACACAAAGTCTGTTAATGAGTAAATTGTGTGGATGCGTGCGGGGCCGACACCGTCGATTCTGTACGTTTCACTACTAAAGATTTTGTATACAATGATCGGACATCATTCCCAATAGACGTTGAAGCTCCACTTTATTCCTAGGGGCATTCACTTCTCTTATAGCCTTAACTCTATCCGGGTCAATTTCAAAGCCATTTGAACTGATTATATGTCCCAAATAAGTAACTCTATCTTTTCGAAACTGTATTTTTTCAGAGTTAAACTTAATATTTTTATTGCGTGCCCTGTCTACTACTTTCTTCAAAATATTGTCATGTTCTTCTAATGTTTTAGCATCTATGTCTTTAAAATTATTTTCATTTAGCTGTTGAAAAGCTTCCACGGCTGGTTTGACTACGAATGGAAGGAACATGTAACACCCAAAAGGCGTTGAAAGTGTGCAAAGTTTGCTGGACTCTGCATCAATGGGCACCTGATAATAGCCCATTTTAAGGTCCAGAATGGTAAAATACTTCATGTTTGTCAATTTGGAAGCGCTTCTTTCACTTTTGCTTCTTTAAGATATTTTGGATCGAGACACAAACGCAAGCTTCCATCTTTTTTTTTCAACTACGACTAAATTTGAAACCCATTCACTGGTTTCTCTTTTCTCCTCTTGGGTTTTGCATTACAGCTGTTTGCTGCATAGATACCTCTGCCACTTTCGCCATCTCAATTGCCTTGTTAGAATCCAATTTCTCTGTCTCTAATAATTTCTTTTGTAGACTTTTATCGTTAACTCCAAGCACTATTCTATCTCGCAGCATCCTATCAGAATTTCAAAACTCACATTATTTGATCAGTTTTTTCAGAGCCAGTTCGTTGTCTTCTAGTTCGTCTAATAATAATTAATCAGCATAAATATAGCATTAATATTAAAATAATAATTCGCGGTAAAGTGTATCTAACAAATTGGCGCCCAACGTGGGGCATTGGAAAAAAAATTTTTTAAGTAGAAAGCAAATTTTTGGAAGATCTTGGTTATATCTGTGCAGTTGCTGATTTGTGTTATATAGGGAAGTTCATTGTTTTTTCTTGTTTTGATTTAAAAAAAAAGAGTGTTTTACTGCCTTGTTTTTTATATTCCCATATAGGTGAACAAAAAAATATCAGGAAACCGTGTGGTCAAACACCAAGAGGGAATTTCTGTTTGGTGACATTTTTGTTTCTTCTTTATTATTACTTTGAGTGCAAAAATAGTAAGTGCTTTTTTTAGAAAGTTAGTTAATTTTTTTTTATTTTTGAGCTTAATTTTTGTTTTTCTTCTTGTCTTTTTTCAAAATTTTTAAGAACCAGTTTTTTTTAGTTTTGTTTTTGTTTTATTATTATTATTGTATTGTTATTATTATATTGTTTTAGTATTATTCTGAATAAGTTAGTTTTTTGATTACTTTAATTAAGAATTGAGATGGATATTAATAGATTAGAGAAAGATGAGTTAGCTTATAAAATGGAGTGTAGGGGCTTAGATGTAGGGACAGTTGACGCGATGAGAAAATGTCTTAGGTCGTCTAGGCTTTTGGAAAAGAGGAAGTCGTGGGTTCCTGCCTTGTATTAGTTGAGATAGGTCAGTTGTTGGTGAATCCCCCTAAATCTAGGAAATCAAAAGAATATTGAAAAATGTTGGCAAAAGTTGAGTGGGGATTAAGTAGAGTAGGTAGATCCCAACCAATAAATGAAGATGAGGTTAAGGTTAGGAATAAATTAAAAAGCAAACTCGTCTTTGTATTGGCAGATCTGGAGAACCAAGAAGCCAAGAACAAGAAGTAGAAGAAAGCTCTGAAGATAAAGATGAAGGTTCAACCGAACCCACAAAGAAGTTGGCGGACGGCCCAAGTAACATTAAAACGAATAAAACAATACAGATTAACAACATAGAAAATTATAGGCAAGACAGTGTAGAAAGAGTTATAGTTAGTTCAGGAAAATTTGAAAATTTATCAAAGTGGGCGGTGAGCGTTGTGGTGCCTCAGTGAACTCATTTCTTGAGAGCGTAGAGGAGATTCGTCTAGCTAGAGGAGTGGCAGAAGGTCAAGTTCTTAGGGCAGCAGTTGATCTTTTTATAGGGAAAGCTCTTATTTGGTATAGGGCGATTGGGGTGTCGGTTAATTCGTGGCAAGAACTTATCAGGGAGTTGAAGCTGCAGTTCTTACCACCGAACTACGACGATTCGTTGCTTGATGAGATTAGGCGTAATATAATATAATAATAAAAATAATAATATCAAAATGCTAGGTCTTTTAGATTCAGGTGCTTCACGCACAATTATTTGTAGGGACGGGTGGGAAATTTTTAAAGATTTAGGTTGAGAGTTAGGCATAGATAAAGTTACTTTAGCGGATGGTGCATGCAGGGCCTGATCTAGGGGGGGGGGGGCGCCGGGCATTTGCCCGGGGTGGCAAATTTCAAGGCGGCAACATTTGAAAATTGAGGATTATTAAAGCTATGTCTTTCCAAAAAATGTTTACTTGTTTCCTTCCAATTAAGATTATCATGGGAGTAAATAAGGTACAGTAAAACTACTTTATAACGAACTGTCCATTCTATAGCAATTTTCATTTTGCCCCCCTTCTTCTTAAAAAAATATCCCATATTAGTTAGGTTTAGGTTCCATCGAATGTAAAGATGTATTAAAAAATGTACAGTTATCTAGTTTAAGTTTGCAAATTCGCGTTTCGAAGGTAAAACAAGTTCAATGCTCAGTTGTTTAAACAAAGCTGTCATTGGTACTTTTGACAGTTGGTCCGAGGAAGACTTAGGTCTATTGTCAGCGATATGATCAATAATAATCGAGAACAATAGCAATTTGAAAAGAGTTTCCTTCAGACGAGACGCACAAGGCCAACTATAGTGATAAGAGAACTGCATTTAAGAATTTTTGAAGTTTTATTGAAACATGTGATAAAACTAAAGATGATGCAAATTTTTTATTTTCTAAATTGGAAGTGCGCAATCTGTTAAGATTATAAAGTTTCAAAAGAAAAACACTTTTTAAATAACAAAAAGGAACTGTTTATTAAATGAATGTTTTTAATCGAATGAGAAAATAAATTTATTATTTTTATTATTTCAATCAAATATTCCCATTGAGTATTTGATAAATTGAATTATTCCAAAGTAGAAAAAATGCACAGATTATGAAACGTTCCTATTGAAAATAGTTAGATATAAGTATTATTCGTTTTTCAACACGCCCTCTCAAGACGTACGTTCAACGCCCAAAGTACGCATCAAAGCCAAGTCCACCCAAGCATCTCCAATGCCATCCGCGAGTCAACGGCTTTGTCAGAATATCTGCTATCATCTGTTTGGTCGGAACATGTTCCAACACAAATATCCCAGCGGCAACAGTCTCTCGAACAAAATGATGTTTGATATCGGTATGTTTCGTGCGTGCATGAAACACATGGTCATTTGCCAAGCATTGTGCTCCGCGGTTATCGACGAAAATTGTTATCTCAGCTAAATCACATAACTTGAGTTCATCCAATATACTTCCCAGGTAAATAGCTTACTAAGACGCCTCTGATAAGCTGACATACTCGGCCTCTATCGATGAAAGTGCAACAGTCTGTTGCTTTTGTGACTTCCAAGAGATTGCTGCTCCACTTAGTACAAAAACAACCCAATGGCAATTTTTAAAATTGCTCGTAAATTGTGCCAACTTGGATATTGTATTCGCAATGTCTGGTCTTGTTGCAACGGATAAGTACATAAGTGCTCCTATTATCTCACGGTAAGGAAAACTATCCTGCAAATCTCTTTCCGCTGTGTCATAAAAATTCATTTTAACTTCTGATGGGGTCGAAACTGAGTTACACTTATCCATTCCATATTGGTTGAGAAGTCCTTGTATATATCCTGTCTGGAACAGCTCAATTTTATCATCCTCCTGTTTTATTTCCAGACCAAGACAATAGTTTGCCAACCCAAGATCTTTAATTTTGAAATCTTCTAGCAAACGGTTTCGTTATTCCCTTATTCTTTTCAGATCTCTTGATGCAACCAATATGTCGTCGACATATATAAGCACAAATAGTTAATCATCCTTAGAATCATCACGAAACAAACACGGCTCATTTATTGTTGGCTTCAGTCCCAGGCTCAATAATTTTTCTCTTAATTTGAGATACCACTGACGACCAGCTTGCCGCAGTCCATAAAGGGCCTTCCACAACCTGCATGCATAACCTCCATCACTAAGATTTTTCAGCATCGTCTTCGCACCAATGTCTGATTTTTAACCTTGTTTCGATATGATTCTTTGCAGCATCTCGGTAAGTAGGCATATCGGGAACTCTCATCATAACTTCTTCTTCCAAAGTTCCCTTTAAGTACGCCGTTACAACGTCGAATTGCCAAACCTTAAGTCCAAACTGAACCGCAAGAGCCAATAGAATCCGCAACGTTTCCAATTTGGCCACTGGGGCATATGTTTGGTGAAAGTTGACTCCATACTTCTGGCTATATCCCTTTGCTACAAGCCAAGCTTTGCGTCGCTCGACTTCACCTTCAGGATTGTGTTTATTAGCTAGAACCCAACGGCATCCAACAACGTTCGCTGAACTGTGGTTCTCAATGATATCCCATGTGTTGTTCTTAATTACTCATTACCTCGGATTCTATGGCATCTTCCCATTCCTCGCATGCATCGCTCTTTAGGGCAACTCCAATGTTGATTTCAGCAACACCAGCAAAAACTTCATCCTCATCATCTGTTTTACTGATAATGCAAGGCTTTTCTGCTTGCTGTTGCTCTATCGTTGCCGTTCTAAATAGCTTATTTGGTCGCCCTCTGCTTCCAGAATGTAACAAACGAGGCCTTCCACGAATTCTCCTAAATTTTCCCTTGAACAATTTTCGTACATCGGTCAATTCGGCCTGAATTTGGGGAACACTTTCTTTGGCTTCCAATGGGCGATATGAAACCTTTGCATCTGTTGAATTGTCTCCTCCAAAATTTGAATTCTTATAAAGCACAAAAAGTTCATCTAGTGCAGGGGTATCAGTTGAAACACCTTGAGTACTTTCCAAGAATTGCAAGTCACGAGCATAAATGATTTTGTGCTTGCTCAGTAACCACACCAGATATCCTTATCGCGCGGATATCCTACAAACACTCCTTCCACAGATCTCGTAGCAAATTTGTCTTTACTCGGAATTTTTTCCAAAACAAGCACTTTGGAACCAAATGTCCTAAGGTAATTCAGCTGAAGCTTCTTCTCATACCATCTGACAAAAGGAAAATCACCACTAAGGCTTCTTGTTGGGCAACGATTCCGAATGTGACAAGCAGTGGCAACAGCTTCAGACCAAAAACCAGCGCTTAATCCAGATTGCAACATCAAACATCTTGCCATATCCATGAGTGT
This sequence comes from Platycheirus albimanus, assembly GCA_916050605.2. NCBI lineage: Eukaryota > Metazoa > Arthropoda > Insecta > Diptera > Syrphidae > Platycheirus > Platycheirus albimanus. The sequence continues at coordinate 159,283,445 of OU696696.1, read as the reverse complement.
CCTGTTCATGCTCTCAGCCAATCCATTTTGTTGGGGAGTATAAGCAATTGTAAGTCTTCGTTTGATTCCTTGATCTGAAATATACTTGTCAAATTTCAAACTACAGAGTTCACGACCATTATCTGACGGCAAGCATTTAATCTTCTCTCCAGTCTGTTTTTCCAAAAGATGTTGATAGATTTTGAAAGCTTCAAAAACACCATTCTTTTAAGAAGTATACTTCACACCACCTAGTGCTTTCATCTATAAAAGTCACGAAATATTTCGCACCATCAAGAGACTCCGTCTTAAAAGGCCCGACAATATCAGAGTGCACCACCTTGAGAATCTCTGCACACGACTCTCGGGACTTAGGAAATGGCAACGTGATAATTTTTCCTTTAAGCCATGTTTCACATTTTGATAATTGTTAATGATTTTTAGTATCAATTTTTGGAATAACACGCTTTGAACCATTTAAACAAGATCTTTGCTGTTCAAATGACCCAACCTTTCATACCACTTCAACAGTTCGGAGCATTCAGGCTGGACAACTACTTCTGCAAACTCAACTGGATTTTCTCGAACAAAATAAAGGTCACCTTTCCGATCTGCGACCATACTTACACAACCATCCTTAGCTCGACCAACAGCACAATTCTTTTGAAATGTAACCTCGTGTCCCTTATTTGTGAGCCTTGCTACCGAAATTAGGTTTGTTCGCAGTTTCGGTACAAATAACGTGTCCTTGAACGCAATAATACGTTGTCCACTGTCACATGCCACTGATAATTTAACAACCCCTCTGCCTTTGACTTCAGCCGTTGCGTTGCTTGCCAGGTTCAATTTGATTTTGGTTGACTCACATAAGAACCTTTATCGCCACACAAATGAGACGTACAACCACTATCGAGAATCCATGCCCTGGTTGATTCAGACTTAGGACAGAACACACTTCCTTCATATGTTGTCGTAGAATGATTTGCCTTGATTTCCGTTTTGTCTAGTCTGACTTCTTGGTTGGACAAACATTTGCCTTGTGACCTTAAATACCACATTTAAAACAATTTACCTTTTTGTCAATGGATTTCTGTGATGGTGCTCGACTCTCAGGACATCTTTTAAATGATCCGTTTCCATTTCTAGCAGCCATGGCCGTGACAACACCTACAGTTGCCTGTTTTCTTGACTCAGACTCCTCAATGATCTTAACTTTGAGTACTTCAGCTGTAGGAAGATTGTCACGAGACTCAATTGCACATCGAAAGTTCTCGTAGGAAGATGGAAGACTATATAAAAGCATAATCGAAAGCAAATCACCATTTATTTGGACCTACATATTTTCAAGCTTGTCAACCGCATCGAAAAATTTGGACATATGCTCCCTTACATAACCACCATCATCCAATTTCTGAACCATTAACTGCTTCAACAAAGTTGCCTTTTCTGCTGGTCCTTTTGAAGCATAGACTTCAATTTTAGCCACACTGAATTAGAAGTCTCACATCCACGATTCTGCTTTAGCTCTGATGGAGAAACTGACAGAATCAGGTCAGCCCTGGCCTTTTTATCCTGCTTACACCATAGCGCAATTACATCAGCGGCCGATGCATCAGTAGGTTTTAAAGACGTGCCACTTACGTAATCCCCCAAATCGTTTTTGATGTGAAGCGCCTATACTTGCATACTCCAGTTATCGTAGTTCTCTTTGGATAGTAGCTCCATGCGTTAGTGTCGGCTAAACATCGAAATATAGATAGTATCGATGTTTTTCGGAAAAACTTTCGATAATCTCGATACTATCGAAAGTTTTTTAAAATCATTAATCAATCAAAGTGAAAATGAAATAATTCTGTTTAAATAAAAATTAATAAAAAACAAAGCTTTAAACAAAATAAAACAATGCCATGTTAGTTTATTATAAGTTCAAGAGAAATGTGCAAAGCATAGATAGAAGGAAAAGCGAAAAGAAACATAAAATAAGCCTTCAATATTTGTTTAATTATGTTTGGTAAAAAGCAAATGGTTTAAGTTTTTATCTTCGAGGCAATTTCTTTTTTTCATTATCTTTCCTGCTTTGGAAAAAATTCGTTTAGAAGGAACCGAAGGAGCTGGAATGCAGAGATATACTTAATCGCGATTTCTCGTACTTTACTTGTTGATTGATTCCAATACGAAAGTGAACAAGAACTTCCATCCATTAAAGATTTTTCCAAGTAGTGACGGATGTCAATTATGGCTTCTGCTTCTGTCAAGCGAGTTGAACTTGACATCTGGTCACGTACAGTGTCATATTCCATTTAGAGAGTGAGTTTCTTTATTCATTCCGTATATTCGGAATATATGGAACGCCCTTTTTGCGTTTCTTTACTCAATGGAATATTCCGGATAAACTATTTCTTTGTTTTTTTATTCAATCTGGAATATTTGGAACGCATTCTTTTCATTCCTAATGAAGAGGTGGTTTTAATGGAATATTCTCTGGTTTGACTGATGCAGTTTGTTACCACAGAGTGGTGGCAACGAGAAACCAAGCTTGTTGTAATCCAAAAAATTTTTATACCAGGTCTTCTTTTCAGGATAACTACAAAATTCTTTATTAAAGATAAATTAAATATAATAATTTTGATTGGTTTAACAAATAATAATTTCAAACTTACATTAGTTTCCTTTAGTTGACAATTTATTTTAAAAATTCTAAGGTTTTACTTATTTTAGCCACGTTTAGTGCACACGCTCTTAAGGTTAAAAGGAGGGTTAGAAGCCCCTTTAGAAGTTAACTTGATCGGATTTTTTTTTAATTTAAAACTGATATGAGACAAACATATATATATGATCGAAAAATCGAGTACAAGAAGCCGAAAGCTTTAAGCCGCCAGTGAGGTTATACGATTTACAAATCTTTACAACTCGTTTACATAGGACGGTTGTCTACACTCCCCCTCGGTATTTCCGACCATTGGCTCACATCCTTTTTCGATTCCTACGTCGAGAACTGCCAATTATAACGCGGGTCTCTCGTACACGCCACTTTGTGTTTGTACGAAGGTGCTCCGAACTTGACCGTCGCGTCGTTGGACACCTTAATTTACACCACGCGCCCCTTTGGTCAGCAATTTCTTGGACTCTGAGGATCAACTATAAGAACAATGTCACCCTCTTTAATAGCCCTTCCAAGAGTGAACCATAAAGATCGTCGGGTGATCGTTGGAAGGTACTCCTTTACCCAGCGTTGCCAGAAGCGTTCCGCATACTGCTGCGATACAAGCCAATTTCTTTTAAATGTTTTAGCGTCTAAGTCGAACACTGCTGTAGATTTATTGCCATTTGAAGATCCAGGAAGAAAGTGATTCGGAGTAAGTGCCTTCTCACTTTCATCGTCAATGATGTATGTTAATGGACGGGAATTAATTATGTTCTCGACCTCTATGAGCATGCTTCTCAGCAGTTCGTCTGATGGATTGCGCGTCGGCATAATAGCATAAGGAGAAGTCTTTATTGATCTCACTAAGCGTTCCCAGCCGCCTCCCATATGCGGTGATCCCGGTGGGATAAAGGTCCATTTGGTATTTGTCGTTGTAAATGTCTCCATTAGTTTCTCCGTGTTAACTTCTTTCAAAGCTTCTTTTAATTCTCTCTCAGCCCCATGAAATTTTGTCCCTTTGTCACTGTGGATTTCAATGGGAGTGCCACGCCTTGAGTGCACTATCTCAATGTGTACTGCCCTGGTGGTTATACATGTCAGCAATACACCCCATCGTTTTTCGGTCCTCCGGAGAATAGTTACTGTTAAGTTAAGCCACTCCTCTTACCAACCGCCTCCAACTAGACGTATTACATGTTTGAAAGTTGTCTTCTCGGTGCAAGGTGTGTACGTTGATATAACATGTCTTCAGTTCCTCCTGCGTTGCTTTCTCAAAGGATACTTCATTTGGCCATGAATTTGGGCTAAACTTTAGAAATTCTGGCCCCGAGAACCATTGGCTGGACATTTTAAACTTGGGAACTTCCTTCCACTTCGTTCCTTCATCCGCAACATTCAATTTGGTGGATATCCATCTCCAATCCGTTATCTCTGTGAAGTCGCTTACTCGAAAGGTAACGAATGGTTTGTACCTGCGGTGATCTGACCGTATCCAGCTTAGGACATTTCTAGAATCGGACCAGACAAATCGCTGAGAGAAATTGATGGTGTGTGATTCAGCTATGACTCTGGTAAATCTTACTCCGAGTACTGCTGCCTGAAGCTCAAGTCTCGGAATCGACAGGGTTTTAAGTGGAGCGACTCTAGTTTTGGCGCCGATCAGAGTACAGCTTACTTTGGTTTCGTTGGCAATTGGAGTTTGTATGAGTGTTGTTAATTATGTAACATCTTCGGATTTTAAGTTCGACTACTTCGGGAAGGTGTTGAATCCATTTCAGCCACTTTTTATTTTCCGTGTCTTTGATCTCCTCGTCCCATCCAATATTTGATCGCCAGACATCTTGGAGGATAACTTTCACATACATAAGGAAGAGGGCTAGTAGACCCAACGGGTCGAAGATAGTCATTAAAATTCTCAGTACCTCACGCTTTGTTGGACGTCGATTACCTGAAAAAGTACTCGCTTGATCCTTGTTGGCATTAATCTTAAAGGTGATGCAGTCGAAAGCAGTGCACCACCACATACCAAGAACCTTTTCGGTCACCATTTCTACATCGACGGCAAGGTCCACTTGATCGGTTGGTTCAGCATTCATGGCTCTTACGACCTCAGGCGAATTAGATATCCAATTTATAATAAAGAAGCCAGCTTGTAGGTGCACAAATTGAATTGTCTTTGGCCAACCGTATAGCTTTCCCTGGTGAGCTTGTACTATCCATTAGGTCATCTACATACTGATTGTTTTTGATGGATTGTACGGCTCTTGGGAATTCGGTGGCAAAGTCGTCGGCGTTTTTGTTAATTACATATTGTGCACTTGCTGAAGCAGAGGTTGCTCCCATAATCATCACTTGCATGACGATTACTTCAGGTTAAATTTTATCGCTGACACTCCACAGGAATCTTTGGTATTGTTGATCTTCGTCACGTATTAGGATTTGGTGGTACATTTCCATAATATCAGCGAAAATTGCAACCAGATCCTCTCTGAATTTGAATAAGACAGCTGCCAAAGACACAAGTTGAGCGGGACCTCTCAAAAGCATGGAATTAAGTTATATACCCTGGACAGTTGCTGCGGCATCCCACACAATCCTGACCTTGCCAGGTTTATTCGGATTGAACACTGGGAATATAGGAAGGTACCAACAACGTTCAGCTCCTTCGACCACTTTCATTTTAGAGAGCTTTCTAGCGTATACTTTGGTGATAAAGTCGTTAATCTTCTGAACGAGAGCATTTGTTAACGGTGGGTCCCTTTTCATTCGCCTATGAAGACAGGCTTACCGTCTTTTCGCCATTGGGATACTGTTTGGAAGAGTGAACTCGTCGAACTTCCAAAGCAATGCTGTTTCAAAGCGGCCATTCTTTCGAAGAGTATATGTATTCAGTTGGTCCAAGCTTGTCCTCAATCAATCGAGGGGTCTGGTGTTTGTATGATTCGATGGAAAGTCCTTTGAGATGCTCATATTTGTCCTGTAGATACCCAAAGTTAAGAGATTGATAAGGAAGTGACAGATTTTTAGTTGTGTGAACATCCGACAGTGGAAAGGATATCGCATTCCGTGCTGTGCTCGATATACGCAGTGAGAGCATTTCTGATTCATTCTCATATCTCTGAGTATTGCCAGTCCACCTAATACACAATGGTTGAGACTTTCCCTTCAGGTTGAGTTGCTTGCAAGCATTTCGTCCATCAAGGTAAGTGATGAGCCGTCATCCAAGAATGCAAAGGTTTTAAGCTGAACTCCTTTTCCATGTAATAATACTGTTAATATTCGGAACATAATGGAATAATTATCGTTTCGATGGACATTTTGATGATCTCCTATGTGGACTGCAATGTTTCCCTTTACTTCATGACTTTCTTGCTTAAAGAATTTTCATATGTGTCTTTTTGATCGTTATGCAACAATGGGTGGTGTTTGAAGGTACAACTGTTTTTCCCACAAACTGAAGTTGAAGGGCAGTTGCGTATATTGCGTTTTTTCAAACACCTTCCGCAAATTTTGTGTTCCCTCGCTGCTGACCATTTCATGGTTCGACTGAGTTTTTGAAACTCTTTGCAAGCAGCCACCAAAATACAGCTGCCTTTGCAGATGCAGCATTTACTTCTCAAATCGTTTTTATTTTCATCCAGCTGGGAGTGGGTATTGAGAAAACCAGCCTTTTGTTTGGAGCCTCGATTGGGACCTTTGTTCTCTATAGTCTGAGTCATGTTCAGAGGAGTCAGAACACCATTCGCAACTTCCGCAAGTCGGTAGATCCATGCACTGAAGTGGGAAAGAGTGCAGTCCGACAATGTCATTTTATGAATACCCCAATTGAGGAGGATTGTCGGTGGCAACTTGTTCTCGAGTTGTGTTAGGAGTGAGGGATTATTCAGATGAGTATCCATTCCGGTCGAAGCGTCTGAATGATGAGTTCTGGCCGTCCGTATAATGTCTTGAGTCTCGTTATGACTTCGTAGAAACAATTCGGTTGTAATAGCAGCCATCTTACGGCATTTTTTGCCTTTCCCGTTAAAGCTTTGTTGAGCCTCATCACGTTTTCTTCGTCTGTGAATCTGCAGAGTTCGGTTCTTCTTTCGAAGCTAGATATGAAAAGCGGCCATCGCTCAGGATTCCCATCGAAATCAGTTAAATCTTTGGATATCAAATGACGCGCAGCTATTTGGTTTCGGCTTAGATTTCCAGCCTGCAGATTGGTTGTATTGGCGCAGAAAGTTCGGAGAGGCGGTGCTGTCGATTGAAAGGCTGGTAATGATGTTTGAGGTAGAAAATATTGCGGTTGGGTAACACTGAACGTTGATTTCTTAGGAACTGCTGGAGCATATTGTCGTTGCATTTCATTTGGCTTGTGATGTTTGAAATTCCCGGGCCATACACTGCCAAGATCGTAATTCGTAACTGTAACCATTAGGTTGTGGTTGGGATTCTTTTTGATGTTCTCGGCCCTTTTGATGCATGGCTGGTTGCGACAGGCTGTGTGAATGGTCATTTAGCCAGCCATTGACTTTTATAACCGATGAAGCTTCGTCATCGGTAATAGAAGAGTCGTCCTCAATGGCAACTTTACTTAAAATCTTGTATTTTTTCTCCAAATACTCGAGGTCTCTTTTTTCCTTCATTTCCCGTTCCTCACTTAACAACTGTAGTTCCACTTCGATATTTCGTGAAAAGGCAATTTTTGATGTTTTAGTACCAATGGAACTTATTGATCTTCGTTGTTGATTTGTGATTGATAAAAGCCTATCCGAATTTGCAGTGGAAACAAAAACACAGCATTGTTAGTCTGGTATGTGGCATCGTTGACGGCATATGAGCTGGTTGCAGTGATGCCATGTACGATGTCAGTACCATGGATATTGTTGTTGGGTTCGGCAGCTGTATCAATAACGGAAGTGGTGTAAGTTGTCGAAGCCTGTATGTGAATATAAAGCAGGGTACTTCTTTGCCTGTTTTGGAATAGCGCCTTTGTTAAACATCCCAGCAGAATAAGGCACATGATCAAATGGATAATTGGAGGCTGCTGGTGTTGACCTCATAGCTGGTGCCAAGGTTGTTCGCACGTTTTGTGACACTATACTCGTTTCACATCTGGAATCAATATAAGTATTGGTTTCTGATCTGTCTGTTCCAAAGGCATTATCGATTGGGGAGCTATTTCAGAAAACTTATTACTTTGCATGTTAGTATAAATTGTACTAAAATCTTTGTTAACTTGATTGCATACAAAGTGGGGAGGAATGAAATAAGAGGCGGGGGTGGTGCAGTACGGATGGCTGAGATGGCAGTGGTGGTGTATGATTCTACCCATAAAGCGACCTTTGGTGCATGCGTAGAACCAAATCTTGTTATATATGATGAAGGATTTTTTAGATCGTACGCTGCTGTACATAAGGTGACACTCGAGGCGATACGCGTCGTGTACGAAGCGGTATATAAGGCAGCAGATGGGTTCATGGTTGATGTGCATGTTGCAGCACATGAATCTGTCCTAGGGGCCGTGTTCGTCAAAGCATCGGATATATAACACTGTATTTCATCAAAACTTGTTGCTAAATTTCTTGAAAAGGCATATGAGGTTGTAATTGGTTCATTATTTAACGCATTATAAACATTGGGGCTGACTGCACGTGGAGCAGAATTGGAAGAATTTGGAAAGCAAGTTGTGACGTCATTGGTAGTAGAGATTGCATCGATTGGCATTGTATCTGGAACAGCAGCATGTTTAGTTGCAATAGTCGCAGCAGAATTATGCGCGGACGCGGGAACTACTTCTACAACACTTGATAAAGGGACTTTCTTACCTGCACATGCAACGCTGCAAACCCAGTTTTCATTTTGAATAAAACTATCAACACCTGCGCAAGTGTAGTGGTGCCAGGTTTCACATACGTCGCATTGAACCATGTCATCGTTGGAGTCGGGTCCATCGCAGGTCCCACAGTTGTATTCCTCCGCCAGTGGAGTTTCATTTGGTCTTGAAGTGACTCCTTTAAGGTTTCTTCCTCGTGGCATCGTTAATCGGTGGGCAGAATTTGGTCCGAACTAATCCAGTTGAATAGCCTTGGTATAATAATAATTTTGTAGAATGTTACCACAGATTGGTTGCAACGAGAAACCAAGCTTGTAGTAATCCAAGAAATTTTTATACAAAGGTCTGCTTTTCGGGATAACTACAAAATTCTTTATTAAAGATAAATTAAATATTATAATTTTGATTGGTTTAACAAATAATAATTTCAAACTTACATTAGTTTCCTTTAGTTGACAATTTTTTTAAAAAATTCTAAGGTTTTACTTATTTTAGCCACGTTTAGTGGTGGGCAAAATCGTATCGTCACCTCCAAGTGGTGCCTGCTGGATAGCCGAAAGGTGAACTAACGACGAACGTTGGATCCATCGGATCCATAGGTTGTAGATACCTGAGTTATCTTCTCAGGAACTAGGAGCAGGAAGAAAGAGATACGCTCTGAAGATCCAACCACCACAAAGATCTATATGTCATGCACAGGCCTCACAAGCCGGTCATGAAAGGGAAATTTTATTGTGATGAAAACCGCAGAAAATGCCTCGGATGAAAGAACCAAAAATGTTGACGACCCTCCCCGCAAACGAAAAACGGACAACGATTTACGCATATGCACGTGGAATGTGCGTACGCTAAACAGGCCGCGTAAAGCCGAGCAGCTAGCCGAGACCCTCGCCAGTCTCAACGCTGATATAACAGCCCTGCAGGAGATGCGATGGGATGGACCGGGCCTGAGAATTACAGAGGACTGTAATTTCTATTATGGGAAATGCCACCTTGATGGGAGATCGCGCTTGTTTGGGTGCGGATTCGCTGTCAGAGGAAGACTTAGGCAAAAGGTCTTGAGCTTTCGCGAAGTCAGCGAGAGAGTGACAACGATCCGCATTAAGGCCAAATTCCACCACATAAGCCTAATTAGCGCCCATGCCCCTACAGAAGAGAAAGACGACGCTACCAAAGAATGTTTCTACGAGCTCCTCGCCAAAACATATGAGCAGTGCCCAAAACATGACATTAAAATTCTCTTGGGAGACTTCAATGCCAAAATTGGGAGAGAGGACATCTTTGGTATGACGATCGGAAAACACAGCCTGCACGACACCACCTCCGACAACGGACTCAGGCTCATCGATTTTGCAGCGGGAAAAAACATGGTGCTGAGCAGCACGCGATTCCCACGTCCCGACATCCACAAGGGCACATGGCGATCCCCAGATGGTCGAACCTGCAACCAAATCGACCATGTTGTGATTGATGGAAGACACTCCTCCAGCATTATGAATGTCCGTACATTCCGAGGAGCAAACATCGATTCGGACCACTACCTAGTCGGTGCAAAACTTAGGGTACGGATCTCCATGGAAGTTCTTAGGCGAACACCGACTACACCTAGGAAATTCAATGTTGGACGTCTTCAATCGGAAGAGACCGCCGCTGCCTATGCCGACCGCGTATCCCTTGAGCTTGCGAGAAATCCTTCGACTGATGACATGAACCCGGAAGACCAATGGCAGCTATGTCAACAAGCCATAAGAAGTGCTGCGTCAGAGGTATTGGGCTTCTCACATCCACCCCCCAGAAACCCCTGGTTCGACTCCGAATGTGCTCAGGCAAACAAAGCCAAAACGGAGGCATACAAGTCGTGGCTCCAGAGAGATACTAGAGCATCCAGAAATCTCTATGTTGAGCGAAGGAAAGTTGAGAAACGTCTACTCAGGAGAAAGAAAAAAGAACACCAGCAACGCGAAGTCGAGGAGATGCAGAGATGTTTTTGCAGAAAAGAGGTACGAAACTTCTATAAAAAGGTGAAACAGTCTACATCCGGTTTCACAAGCCGCCCTGGGCCCTGCAAAGATCAGGATGGAAATACCATAGTGGAAACGCAGGCGATGTTAGCCATCTGGAGAGACTACTTTAACCGGTTGCTAAATGGCGATGACAGCCAAGATCCCGCCCAAGATCAACTTGTTCCAGTTAATCTAGATGACGACCACGAACTACACCCGCCCGACCAAAATGAAATCAAAGTAGCCATCACCAGACTTAAGATGAATAAGGCAGCTGGATGTGATGGCCTTCAAGCGGAGCTTTTTAAACACGCTGGAGATGACCTGGTCAGGAGCATACACCAACTCATCTGCAAAATATGGTCGGAGGAAAGTATGCCCGATGAGTGGAATCTCAGTACCATCTGCCCGATTCACAAAAAAGGAGACCGCCTCCTCTGCGCCAACTATAGAGGCATAAGCCTTTTAAACATCGCCTATAAGATCCTGTCCAGCGTTTTATGTGAACGTCTCAAGCCGTTTGCTGACGACCTGATAGGTCCTTACCAATGCGGCTTCAGACCTGGAAAATCTACCACCGACCAAATATTCACATTACGCCAGATCCTGGAGAAAACCCAAGAGTATAACATCGACACCCACCACCTGTTCGTCGATTTTAAAGCCGCCTACGACAGTGTTAATAGAGTTGAACTGTATCGTGCCATGTCTAACTTTAGAATCCCTGCTAAACTGATACGCCTTATCAGGATGACGTTGGAGAATGCTCGCTGTTCCGTCCAAGTTGGTAGAGACTCTACTGAAACCTTCGAAACCACCAGACTGCTAAGACAAGGTGACGCACTGTCATGCAGCTGTTTTAATATTGTGCTTGAAAATGTAATACGGAGCACCCATGCCAGTACATCAGGCACCATTTTCAATAGATCGACACAATTACTTGGGTTTGCTGATGACATAAACGTGATAGGAAGAACAAAGCGAGCAGTAACCGGTGCTTTCACTACTATGGAGTCAGCAGCAAGCAGAATGGGGCTGAAAATAAACGAGGACAAGACGAAGTATATGCTTTCATCAACAAAAGTCCAATCCCACCACCGACTTGGTCAGAACGTAACCATTGATAGGTATAACTTCGAGGTAGTCAGTGAATTTGTCTACCTGGGCACTGCTGTAAACACAGGCAACAACATCAGCGCTGAAATCAAACGCAGACTAACTCTTGCTAATCGCTGTTTCTTTGGGCTGAGTAAGCAATTGAGGAGTAAAGCCCTATCGAGAAGAACCAAGGTGACACTGTATAAAACACTCATCATCCCGGTCCTGCTATATGGTGCGGAAGCATGGACCCTCTCCCAATCGGATGAAAATTCACTTGGAGTCTTCGAGAGAAAAGTTCTGCGTACGATCTATGGTCCTGTCTGCGTAAATCGCGAAAACAACGTTTGGAGAAGAAGATATAACAATGAACTGTACGAGCTGTACAGCGACATAAGCCTAGCCAGAAAAATTCGAATCCAAAGACTAAGATGGCTGGGCCATGTAGAGCGAATGGACATCGACGCTCCAGCTCGTAAAGTCTTCAACGCCAAACCCGAGGGAGTCAGAAGCCAAGGTAGACCTCATCTTCGATGGAGTGACCAGGTAGAGGGAGACATCCGTCAACTTGGAGTACGAAATTGGAGACAGCAGGCTAGAGATCGAGCCGGCTGGAGGGGCATTCTCAGCAAGGCCTTGGAGTACCACGCTCCAGTGGCGCCAACATAAGTAAGTAAGTAAGTAAGCCACGTTTAGTGCACGCCCTCTTAAGGTAAAAAGGAGAGTTAGAAATCCTTTTAGAAATTAACTTGATCGGATTTTTTTTTTAGTTTAAAACTGAGATGAGACAAACATATATATATGATCGAAAAATCGAGTACAAGAAGCCGAAAGCTTTAAGCCGCCAGGGAGGTTATACGATTTACAAATCTTTACAACTCGTTTACATAGGACGGTTGTTTACACATTTCACTGTCAGCTATTGTTTATTCTTTTAATTCTAGTTCTGTTTCTGTATTTATTCTATTCCGGATATTCTGGATAGATATTTGTTCTTTTCTGTCTTTTCTATTCTGTATCCGGAAAATATAAAGAAACACACTCGGAATGAAAAGAATGCGTTCCAAATACTCCAGTTTAAATAATAAACAAGGAAATAGTTTATCCGGAATATTCCATTTAGTTAAGAAACGCAAAAAGGACGTTCCATATATATTCCGAATACACGGAATGAATAAAGAAACTCACTCATTACTACAGTTTGTGTATCAAAGAACTGGAATTTGAATTTGCAAGTGTACAGGGATGTCGAAGAGCGAAGAAAAAATTTTCAAAAAATGTATATTCAATTCTGACGTCAAAATATTTGTTGAAATATTTGCATTCTTCGATAGTATCGATAGTTTTTTTTTTACTATCGATACTATCACCGATAGTTTAAAACTGTCGATAGTATCGAAAGACTATCGATGTTTAGCCAACACTACCATGCGTGCAGAACTGTACATCGTTGCAAGACTCGCTGCCATTTCTGTTAAGATTATAAAGTTTTAAAATTCTGCTTTTAAAACAATACTTTAGGAACTCTGTGTCCTGGGCTCATAACCTGTTAAGATTAAAAAGTTTTAAAAGAAAAACACTTTTAAAATAACAAAATGGAACTGTTTATTAAATGAATGTTTATAATCAAATGAGAAAATAAATTTTTTATTTTTATTATTTCAATCAAATTTTCCCATTGAGTATTTGATAAATTGAATTATTTCAAAGTAGAAAAACATGCACAGTATATGAAACGTTCGTATTGAAAATAAATAGATATAAGTATTATTCGTTTTCCAACACAATCAAAAATTAAATTTCTTAACAAAAGATATGAATTTCTTTCATTAATTTCTTTTTTATTCCAATTTTCTTTGAAAATGAAAAGGAACACGAGGTTTCAAAACACATTTCACATTTCTTTATAACGAATTTAACAATTTTTTTGTTCCCTTAAAAGGTTCGCTATAAAGAATTTTGACTGTATAATGTCCGTCAAAACTATAAAGTCGAAGTAATTTATTAATCACTTAAAAAATGCTAGTTAAAACGTTTTTTGGGGAAAAAAGTGAGCTCTGAACCAAGTTCGAGTTTATCGACCTTGCTCTGAACGTCCTCTGAACCAATGGTGTTCAGAGCGCTCTGAACTATTAATGAAACGAATTTAATATCCCATTAATTTCCTCTTCTTATGCCATTTTTTTAACACCTACAATCAATTTGGCGGCCATTTTATTGGTTTTTATTTCCAGCCTCCGCGCCGCTAAAATATCGATTGAATTGGTATTGGTTGGTTTCGACGCGTATCACTTTTGACGTTTATATTTTCGTTTGGCTTTTATCTCAGTCTGCCCCACCTATTTATTTGGAGCTCGTAGAGCGCACTCTGAACACACTCTCACGGAGAAAAGAAATTCAAATTCTATGCTCTGAAGTCTTCGAAGCAAAAACGAAAAACTTATTTTTATTTGACAACTCAGGCTGTGCTGTGAACTAAAATAGAAAAACGCCTTTTATTGCTTTTTATCAGGAAGACAAAATTAAAAACTTTTCAAGGAAATGCCAGAGGGATTAAGGTGCACACAGATGATGTCGCAAAAAATTAGGACAAACGCTAAGCCGATTAAACAGCGGTACTATCCGGTGTCGCCAGCTATTCAAAAGTTTATAGATAGGGAATTAGAAGAGATGCTCCGAGACGGAGTCATCGAAAAATCTGACAGTCCATGGGCTTCACCCATTGTCATGATTATAAAGAAAGATGGCACGTATAGGTTTTGTGTAGTACCCCCTCCCTTATATTACGGCCATCTTATATAAGTTGAATAACGCTAGGTTTCCTGGTATAGGAGATTCATTCCAAACTTTGCTAGTTTGGCGAAACCGTTGTCTGAATTGACGAAAAAGAATAGAAAATTTGATTGGAGTAGGGAATGTGAGGATAGGTTTAGAAGCCACTTGTCGTTCAGACAGATGCTTCGGACTTTGGGATTGGTGTGGTCCTTAGTAAAAAATTTGACTAAGGCGAAAAAGTGATTTGATATTTGAGCAGATCAGTGAATCGTTGCGAACTTAACTATTCGACCATAGTAAAAGAGTGCTTGGCTGTTCTGTGGGCGATAGAAAATTAACGGCCATATTTAGAGGGTGTGAAATTCACGGTTCTTACCGATCACTACTCTCTGATATGGTTGAGCAAGTTGAAAGACCCAGCAGGTCGGCTGGCTCGATGGGCTGTACGTATGCAGCAGTTCGATAAAATTACTCAACTTCCCATTGGAAATAATAATTCAATTGTTTACTTTGTTAACTACTATTGAAGACATTTTCAGCTTCCATTTGGTAAGGCAAACTACCATAAAAGTTTCCTGGCGCCCACTTATAACCGAGTACACCCTGTACTCTGATTTAAGTCGAATTAATTGTTTTTTAATTGTCTTCCACATATTTTTTAATATCGATTTTATCGCGTTTAAATCTTTTCGAACTCACTCCTCGCTGAGCAGTCAGAAGGTGGTTGTATAAAAAATAAAATACCTACTTGTTTTGTTGCACTTTGCTTTTTTCATTATCTCTCATCTCTTTTTTTTATTTGACGTTTCAAGTTAAATATCATTATCGATTTCAACTTTCGGTGCGCCAGCTGAATTGTTTATTCGTTTTTTTTATACCCTATTCCATAGAATGGGTATATTGTATTTGGTGTGGAGTTTGTAACAAAGAGAAATAATACCGTTAGGTATAGAAAAGTATATATATTCTGACTCAGAATCAAAAGTCTAGTCGATTTAGCCATGTCCGTCCGTCCGTGCGTCCGTCCGTCCATCCGTCCGTATGTATACTCTCTAGAGGTCGCAATTTTTGAGCTAGAAAGCTGAAATTTGGTATATATAACCTTTGGTTCAAGAGTAAGGCTAAGTTCTTGAAACGGTAAAATCCGTCCACAAACACGCCCACAATAGCCATTTTTGATGAACAATCTCAATTTAATAAAATTAAATTATGTTTTTTGTACAGTTACGATAAAAGCATAACGCTAAAATTTTGCAAACGTAAGCTTTAGAAAAAACCTTTTTCCAATCAAATAAAAATATTTCAGTTAGGGCGTGGCTGACGTCCATTTTTGATACAAAACCATCAATATTGTTTTTATAAAATAACAATTGTTATATTAAAGCGAAAAACATTAAATTTTGTGGGTATTACTGGCACAAAAACATCTTGTGTATGAAATCGAAAAAATTGATTTTGGGCGTGGCTGACGCCCACTTTTCATAAGAAACTATAAAAAATTGTTTTTGTAAATAAACGTAAACAAATTTTGCGTCTCTTAAGTGAAACTAAACAGTTTGTGAATGAAAAGAAATTTTTGAATTTTGGGCGTGGCTTACGCCCACTTTTCATGAAAGAACGAAAAACGTTGTCTCAAAAATTTAAAGTATCTCCAATATTCAATTTAAAACTTTTCTTTATGTTTGTTATTTGAAAAATATATCTCTACATTTTATTGTGTAAATTTTTTCAATACGCCCACTTTTAAAGGCGTGATTTTGATAAAATACCTTAACTTTTTTGTGATAATTATTGTAAGTAATTGTTGTTTTTGTAAAACATGCCAAAAATTATTGTAATTCATACTTTTCAATGCTAATAAATATACATTTATAGTTTTTTCACCTGAAGATGTCCACAGACATAGACGAAACGTAGTGACACAAACAAAACCTTGTTTTATTTTTGAACTGAAGCCCAAAAAACACCAAAAAATACATTCCACCAAAAAAGGTCACATATTACATACAGTACAATACCTTTGTTCAGGTAATAAGATCGTTTAATCGTTTAAAAACTACTCGATTCAGCTGTAGTTTTACACATATGCCTAAATACTGACTAATGATCAAAACTCAGTTAGTGCTTCAAATTTTTAAGACACGCCCACTTTTAAGGGGCGTTTCCTTCAAAAGTCGTATAATGAATTAATTTTTTTAAACATCTTGTGTATGAAATCGAAAAAATTGATTTTGGGCGTGGCTGACGCCCACTTTTCATAAGAAACTATAAAAAAATTGTTTTTGTAAATAAACGGTATTTATAATGAATCCGCAAGTCAAATTTTGCGTCTCTTAAGTGAAACTAAACAGTTTGTGTATGAAAAGAAATTTTTGAATTTTGGGCGTGGCTTACGCCCACTTTTCATGAAAGAACGAAAAACGTAGTCTCAAAAATTTAAGGTATCTCCAATATTCAATTTAAAACTTTTCTTTCCGTTTGTTATTTGAAAAATATATCTCTACATTTTATTGTGTAAATTTTTTCAATACGCCCACTTTTAAAGGCGTGATTTTGATAAAATACCTTAACTTTTTTGTGATAATTATTGTAAGTAATTGTTGTTTTTGTAAAACATGCCAAAAATTATTGTAATTCATACTTTTCAATGCTAATAAATATACATTTATTGTTTTTTCACCTGAAGATGTCCACAGACATGGACGAAACGTAGTGACACAAACAAAAACCTTGTTTTGTTTTTGACCTGAGGCCCAAAAAACACCAAAAAACACTAAAAGAGGTCACATATTACATACATTACAATACCTTTGTTCAGGTAATAAGATCGTTTAATCGTTTAAAAACTACTCGATTCAGCTGTAGTCTTACACATATGCCTAAATACTGACTAATGATCAAAACTCAGTTAGTGCTTCAAATTTTTAAGACACGCCCACTTTTAAGGGGCGTTTCCTTCAAAAGTCGTATAATGCATTAATTTTTTAACGTTTCTTAACAACTATCGGTCGCAGTTTTGAAGTAAAAAGGATGAACACTTAGATTAATATTCCTTGGTTACGTAGCAGAGTGTGGTCCAAGAATTGTTAAAAACACCCATAATCGCTATTTCCATTCCAAATCTAATTTAACAAAATTTAAGTTTTGTCTTGTTTTGTTCAAATCGATCTGCAAGAATAAAATTGAATGTCACTGAGCTCATAACAATTGCCTTGACAATAAAACGTTTTAACTTTGGGCGTGGCGTACGCCTTTTTTTATTGCGCCAGCATTAATTGAACATCACACCGCACAAAATTAATGTTATTGAATTTTTTTCTGTCTGCTTAAGAAGAATTTTGAATTTGAAACATCGGCTGTTTGTGGGAGGCAGACGCATACACACACAAAAATATGGGGAATGGGGTATCCAACAGTACGTTGCAAACGTAATGTAGCTCTCGCTTATGTTTTTCTTTTTAATTGCTGCCTTGTTTATTTGTTTGGGATTCGATTAATCCCAGTTCGTGGTCTTCTTGTTCGTCTAATAATAATTAATCAACATAAATATAACATTAATATTAAAATAATAATTCGCGGTAAAGTTTATCTAACAAACTGTCGAAAGGTTCTGATGTGGCTTGATTTCGTGTATGAAATAAAAAACTCTAGTACCTGTACTTAATTCTTTTTTGGGCTGTAAGATAATCCATATTTCTCGTGGTATATTCGTATACTGTTGGTTTATAATATGCTGGCCTACCACGAGGTCTTTTTATATCAGCTTTTCAATTGGGTTTCGTGATTCCCATAAGTTATTGAAAATAATATTATTAATTTTTTTATTTTTAATATTTGATTTTTTTTTTAATTATCCTCGTCGCCATGTAGTATACCCTTGAGGTCTAGATAAGAACTGGCTTTATTCAAAAAGAATTTATGATGCTTTCGTTAACAAGAAAGAGAGATGACAAGAATGACAATAATGATCATTAACTTTCTACAGCGTCGAATATTTTGTATTTCGTAGAGAGTGGGATTCGTTTGTTTGAAAAAAACATTTTTCCACTAAAGATTTAGCATACTTTGGCATGTATTGGTTTTTTCAATTAAATGTTCGTTAAAGTCCATCCTTGTATTAAGTTTCACTCCTAAATACTTATATTCGTTAACCATTTCTAGGGGGTTACCATTGATGTACCAATTATATCGGTTCTGGCTCCTAGAAGATCTCGAAAATACAATAATCTTAGATTTATCAGTGTTAATTAGAAGATCCCATTTGCAGCAATATTCTGATAGACGATTTATCATAAGTTGTAGAACATCGGCTGACTCAGATAGTAAAACCAAATCATCGGCATACAGCAGTACATTGATTGACAATCCAGATGTCCGAACTCCAATAGGAAGATAATTCACTATGTTATTGATGAATAGTGAAAGCCAAAGAGCACTGAGGAGACATCCTTGTTTGACACCATTGTCTGTTGTGAACCATTTTGAATATACTGACCCATCTCAGACAGCTGCTTTTTAGTCGAAATACATTTCTTTTATTGCGTGGATAAATTTTGTTGAAATACTTATTTGCGTGAGCTTATAAAAGATAGCCATGTACCTAATAAGTTTGGACTGCTAGTTGGTTTTCGTTTCCATACAATATCTGTGAAAAACGTGTCGCCAACGACACGACCGCTGTTTGCTCAATATGTGAAATATTTCCCTACAAGCAAATTGCTTTCACTGTTTGACAGACACATTTTTTTTTTTCAATTTCCTTAAACGTGTTTTTATTTATTTCACTGAGAGTATTGCAGGAATTACCCATCATAGTTGTATTGCAGATTTTGTGCCATTAATAATGACAAAAAAGTTTTTCTTGGTAGGTAATTCTTAAAAAAAAAAAATTAAAATGTTTTATTTTTTGTTTAGTCTTTTTTTAATTTTATTTTTCTGATAAAAACTGCGAAGTGCTAAAAGTTGGCATACCTAAAAATTTTGAATATGTGTATATTTTCGAAAAGTTTTTCAAAAAACCTTGTTTTTTTTTTATCTTGGCAAACCACAAATTTCACACGAACTTAGGTCTCCGCGATTTATAAACATGCAATGTTTACACGTCCAAGTAACAGCCTCCACACCTTGTATATCACCTGTTTGTGAAGGATAGCTTATTGTTCTGCCTGATCCGTCTGCACTAGCTGCAATCAAAGATTTTAGTTCTTTCCAAATTTCTATATTTTTGAATTTGTTAGTCATGTCTGAACTTTTTGATCGAACTGCTTCAAGCAGCTCTTGCATGTTTGCTTTTATTGGAAGCATATCCATTTTATACAAATAAATCAGAAGATGAAAATCTGATATCGCTTCTAAAAATTCATCATCACTCCAGTGAGACAAGTAAGAACTTAGTGCATTGAAATTCTGTAAGTGCCCATCTATATAACGATTTTCAACTAGGAACGGCTGCTTCTTATCAAATTTACTTAACGTATATTATGGCTGTAGTGGAGTTGAAGCTGGAACATCAACCAGTAGGTATTCAACTGGCAGTGGACGAGCTAAACGTTGAACTTCGTTGCCGTATTGGTCTTTTTCTTTATAAAATACATCAGGAACATACTGCTTGTCTGTAGATTCACGAATGTAGCCTAGCTCTAGTGCATCTTTTGTTGGAACCAAACAATCTTCCCTAACCAGAGCCATGCATTAAGCAGAAACAGCATAGCCCTCCATACGGACTTGTTTTGTTTTATCACCAGTAATACAGACCGTTATGAACTTGCATCCAAAAACTCCACTTGAAGAATATTTGCATGGATTTGGGTGACTATTTTGCAATTGACCAGCCATTATGCATTCTTTTGCTGTAAGAAAATGAGTTTCGAAATCACGAATATGTCTTACGGTTCCAGCAGCAGGATCTTCAGGAATGAGATCAGTAAAAATCTAGCCAACCTTCTTAAGTCCTAAGGCTTTGGCAACAGCATCAACGTCACCAATGCTATCGTTTTGAAGTAATTTAATTCAGTCCCTTGTCGATTCTTAAGGTGGTTTATATATAGTAGCTACTTTAGCACTTATACCTAGAGGGACATTAGTGTGAGCCTCATACGTACCATACAAAAATCCCATTCTCTGATGACCTGTAGTCCGCCAATAATTCAAAAATCGCTCCATGATTGTTGTATTTTCGAACATTACATTATCCACATGACGGTAAATTTGCCGATTCAATGTTATAACCGAAGGCTGGCATTTTGAGCAAATTCCTTTAGGCCAAGGTGGATGTTCCCTGCATCCTGGTTTTATCTTACAGCTTATATCATCAATAGGAATGTACGAGTACTTTCCACGATAAATCCCAGACGTCTGCTTTTTTATATAAGAATGAAAGGACAAATGTCTTATTTTTTGTTCCTGGAAGTATGCTTCATCGTAGGGTTCTGTTGGAGAACAATGAATACGACACTCGTTCATATTGTGCCGACACAATTTGGAGTCCCGTCCACGTTGTATGCGACCATTAGATTTTGCCAGCAATACATCAACCTCATCTTCTATAATTCCAACGTTCTTTTTTAAGCTTTGCGTTGAATTGCTATTTTGAACTCAGCTACGCTAGCACTGGCTTTGCTCGAAGTTCCAGCCATGTTTTTTAGGTAGATCATAACACCATGTTTCAAATTAAATGAACTGATAGATTGTGAGTGACTGGGACTTAGTTCGTTTGTTGAATTCCGATCTTTAAACAAAGCAAATCCGTTCTCTACCTTTGACCATTGATTTTTCTATGGATTCGTAAAGATCTTTTATAGTTGATTTTGTTGATATTTCGATTCTTTTTATTCCCTCGGACGACTTGATCAATGTTTTTTTTAATAAAAATAAAAAAGTGCAATTGCGCAGTCAGCTGTTTTTCATCTGTCAAGATGATTTTGTTTACATATTTGACGTCGTGAGTAAAGAGCGCTTTTTTGGAACCAACGTGAAGTTAGTTCCTAGCAGTCCATACTTATTAGGTCCATGAAGATAGCATTCCGGTTTACCAAGTCAAAAGCTGATTTGAAATCAACGAAGAATGCGTAAACCCTTTTGTATTTTGTTCCTAGCTTAAAAAGATTTGACGATCGACGTAATTGTAAAAATGTGATCGGTGGTGGAATAGTTTTTCCTAAAACTAGGTTGAAATTCGGAGAGGATATTGTTGACGTCAACATACGATTCCAATCTGTCTGCTAGAACTCCATGGAACAATTTTGCCGGGACATTCATAAACCAGATTCCTCTATAGTTTTCAACCAGGCCCAGAACCCCTTTTTTGTGAATCGGGAAGATCACTGACTTTTTAGATGAACTAGGGATGTCCTCAGTTTGAAACGCTTTGTTGAATAGGATCTTCAGTTAGTCGATGAAGCTCGAAGGGGCGTTCTTGAAAAATTCGTATGCGATTCCATCTTCGCCCGGGGCTTTTCCATTTTTCGCTCTGTGAATAACGACATATATTTCAGAAACTGTTATTTCTTGGTCCAAGCACTCTTTGTTTACCAAAGGTGCCGCAAAGTGGTAGTTCAGTATCGATTTGCCATAGAGGAGATTTTTGAAGTGTACTGATAGGTCATCAGCAGTCAGTCCAATACCTATTGCAAAATTGGATCCATTTATCTCTTTCGTAATCTTCCAGAATTCCTAAGAACTTCTTAATTGACCAAGTTTACATGCTTGCTTATTTTCTTTTTCAAACAAATTTCTTTTAAGCGAGAATTTGCTTCCACACACGATTTTTTTAAAGCTTGGGAGTTGGAATTCTGCAAAGCATTAAAGAGAGAAAATGATTTTGTACGACATTTCATGCATTCATTGTCGAACCACTTTTGTTTGAATTTTAAGATTCAATTATGAGCCATAGATGATGCAGAGCTCCCAATGCAGCGCATAAGTTGGTTTGAATGTACTTCAGTTGAATTAGAGCATACATTTAAGGTTGACAGATGATGTTCTAAATATTGTTGGTATTTTCCGCTTCCTCCTGCTTCGACTTCAATCTAGGGATAAGTTTCAGAATTCTTCCTTGATTGGAATTTTGACTAGTCCAAACGACGGTAATGGGCATGTGGTCAGAAAAGTTTTGGTTATGTACCTCGAATTTTGTTATTACACGGTTAAAAATTTTGGGATATTTTTTAATACAGCTCCTGTATTACCACTGTATGCAATACACAAAATATTACTTTTTAATATTTTCAAATTATTACATTTAATTTGAATATATTTTGTATTACATTTAAATATTTTTGTATTAATTTTTTCATTTTTAATTTATTTTGGATTAAATTTTAATATTTTTGTCTTAAAGTTACTACTTGTAATACAAAAAGATTAGAATTTAATACATTTGGAATTAAAACCAAAATTTAATACCGGTTTTCCTACATTTTAATACCCTTGTTATGAAAAAATAATACAATTTTATTAAAAACAAACCCTCATGTATTACATTTTAATACCCTTTGTATTACATTTTAACTGTATTAAGATGTAATACTCTATTGTATTACATTCTTATACCCATCTTTTAAAAAGTAATACAATTTCATAAAAAACAAACCCTCTTTTATTACATTTGAATACCCTTGTATTAAAATATAATACCCGCCTGTATTACATTTTAATATCCATGCATTAAAATGTAATACCCGTTTGTATTACATTTTTACTGTTCTTAGATGTAATACTCTATTGTATTACATTCTAATACCCATGTATTAAAAAGTAATACAATTTTATTAAAAACAAACCCTCTTTTATTACATTTGAATACCCTTGTATTAAAATATAATGCCCGCCTGTATTACATTTTAATACCCATGCATTAAAATGTAATACCCGTTTGTATTACATTTTTACTGTTCTTAGATGTAATACTCTATTGTATTACATTCTAATACCCATGTATTAAAAAGTAATACAATTTTATTAAGAACTAGCTTTTGCCCGCTACTTCGTACGCGTGGATTTTAGAATAAAGTAGGTATCTCAGTATATTTTTGTTTTTGCACAACCGGTTCAAAATAGGGGGTATGCGTGGTATGAAAGCTACATACCTTACCAGCTCTACAGCTGTAAGATTTTTGGTTTCTGTATAATAATATTTCGAAGTATCATAACGGTTTAAATGGCAAAGTTGGAGATTTAAGTTCTGAAGCAATATACCTAATTGGAATGCCCACTTTTAAAACGATGATACGCCCCGATACTGCTATTTATGGCATCTCCGCTTCATCAGTTCTGGGCGTTAGTATTGCTCGTTCACCGTTCTTTATGCTTACATTATTTTTCGATTTCTGCTTTCGCTGAATGAGACATTGTCTATATGGTGGTAAATAGCGCCATCTATGATGTTTTTGATGTAACTTCTATTCAGAACGACTTACTTATTTCTATTCATGTATATGTAAGGTTGTTAGGTAAGTGTGGTGCTTTTTTTATGATTTCCAGCGCCATTATGTATGTGAGACGCTAACTTCCTTAAAATCTTTTAATTTTGCGTTAAGTTCATTGAATAACGTTCGATTGCAGCAATATTAAAAAAACAACCAGAATTATATATTTTCCTGCGATAAAATGTAGCCTATATTTTAAGTTGGCGTACTACCAATAATTCTGCGAAAACCGCGTTCAATTCCATGCAGTAGTTTTTGCGTGATGCGCGTACAAACATACAGACAGACAGACAGACAGACAAAAATTCTAAAAACGGTTGTTTTGGCTTTTGCGGGTCTAATAGAGACTCCCCATATTAGTTTTGCATCTATATCTTCAATGTACAGACATCGACCCGTTACAATTTTGTTATATGTATAGAAAACCGCATGCATTACATTTTGCTGTTTGTCATCTGCCTGTAGCGTCATTCCAAAGAAGTAACTATGGAGAACGGTAGTGTGAAGTTCGGTTCGTTCCTGAAAATTCGTGATTTTAAAACAAAAAAAACAAGTTTCATAAAAATACAAAACAAAACTGTTATTGAAGACGAAATTGCATTAAGTGTAAATAATAGTGAAGCCACTTCTTTGGATATTCTGCTTTCTGGTAAG